>BHFT01060180.1:0-13397 GCA_004320025.1 Laticauda laticaudata
TTAAACTTTTAAATTCTTAATAAATTCAATCAAACCTTAATCAAAATATTATTTCATTAATTATATTCTATGAAAAGGAGTCCAGTAGTATTCAATCACTTTCCTTTCCTTGTCCATTCATGTTTTGTTTTGTCACAGACTGTTACATCAGCTTCTCTTCTCTCTGTATAATTTCAAAATGTCACTTCCGTTCTTGGGTTTAGTCCTGTCTCTTACTTTTTTCCCACTGTTCCTCTTCTTTTACAAGTCACAGATCCATCAGATTAAATTCCAAATTCCTAGATAATCAGTCTAAATCAACTCCAAGTTTCTCAGAATAAGTCCAAAACACCAGTCAATCTTTAATCAACTAAATCGGCTTTAATCTCTGTCTTAAGAGTTCCTTGCTTTCACTGCCAGATCACCATTTCTCTTCGGACTTCCATCCTCTTATTTAAGACACACAGTTCTGCCATCTCTCTCTGCTGTATCTCTACTCAACTTTCACTTTCCGCCTCCTTCACTCCAAGTTCAATCTGTCAATTGATGCTAAAACGCTGTTCATGCTCTGGTATCTTCCTCATTGGGCTAAAGTGCTGTGACTTCAGTCTGCCATCGAGATGGCTGATCACTCACACGTCAGAGCAAATGGGGTCTCCCTCGAAGCTGTCAACCACCACCACTGTCAAACTTCTCCTCGGGCTTCCTCACACCTTTGTCTTCCCCTCCAGGATCTACGTGCCTCTCACTAGGGCCTCCAAACACGCAGATTGGGGATGAGAGAGCAGAGATTGCTCTTCTCTCCCACCCCGCCGCAGCGCTGCAACTGGAAGTCTCTCAAGGTGCTGGCTTTAACTTTTAAAGCCCTTCATGACATGGGCCTGAGCTATCTGAGGGGTCTCTTCTCCACAGTTACAGCAATCCATTTCATTAGATCTCATGAAGGGGGCATGCTGCAGGTACCATTTGCTGGCAACCTACATCTGCTAAGTCCTACGAGAGGTACCTTCTCTGCTGTGGAATCCACTTTATGAAACATCTTTCACCCTGAAATTAGATTGGCCCCACCCATTTTTATTTTTTGAAAGACCCTCAAAGCCTGGTGCCAAGCCTGACGCTCCCAGGAATCAGATATTTGTTCTGATGGTTCCATCACTGAAGGGGCCAGTTTTGTTTTCTCTTTGTCCAGAGATAGTATTTTTAATGTGGATTGTTACTGTGGCTTATTTGATTTTTATCTCTTTTATATTGACTGTTTTATTTATCATTGTGCACCACCTAGAGTCTCTTTTGGGGGAAATGTGCATCTGGATGGATGAGAGATAGATAGATAGATAGATAGATAGATAGATAGATAGATAGATAGATAGATAGATAGATAGATACCCCTATGTATTCCTCATATAATAAGGCCCCGGCGTCTTATTTTTTTGCTGAGCCCCGAAAAAATGGGGTAGGCTGTCTTTTCGGGGGTGATTTATGCCCCCCCCCCCCCCCCCCCCCTGTACATCTTCAGCTGGCATGTGGCGGATGGCGGAATGTTAGACCTCGGGCGTTGGGGGACCACTTTGTATCAGGAGGTCAAACGCAGCAGCACCATATCCGTAGGTGTGTATATTAATGGCTCAACAAAAGTACTTCCGGAATGGCAAGCCCCCAGTCCACCATTCCCCCCCATTTCTCATGTTTTAATATGGGCCTTAAATTTGGGGAGATGGGCCTTAATTTTTTCATTTCATGCCTGTTAAAACATGCTGGGGACTTCCTATTGGGCCGAAGCCGTATTGTTGGAGACAACAGGGATAGAAGATAGATAGATAGATAGATAGATAGATAGATAGATAGAAAGAAAGAAAGACACACAGACACACAAAGCTGTTTCAGGGCATAAGGTAATGTGTTCTTCCCCTGAAGAAAACCACAGGTTTATATTCCACATAGTCCACTTAGAATATATATTATAACAAGGTCAACTATTTGTTATGTACAAAGGAAAATGTGTCCTCCTTTATTAAACCATTAAAATACAATTTAAAATTCCACAAGTATAGCAAGTCCATTTTAATCTTATTATGACCTATACAGGACAAGAAGCAATGGGTGGAAGCTAATCAAGGAGAGAAGCAACTTAGAACTAAGGAGAAATTTCCTGACAGAACAATGAATCAGTAGAACAACTGCAATCCAGAAGTTGTGAATGCTCCAATACTGGAAGTTTTTAAGAAGAGATTGGATAACCATTTGTCTGAAATGGTATACGGTATCCTGCCTAAGCAGGGGGTTGGACTAGAAGATCTCCAAGATCCCTTCCAACTTTGTTATTCTATTCTATTTTCTAAAGTATATTCAAAGTATAAATTATTTACATTAGATCAAACCCCTTAAATCTGCACTTAAAATCTTTCAATCTAACAATCGAAATATGTACTGAAGTTACAATATCCATGACATAAATCAGCCTGTAAATTCCAGTGCATCTCACAAATACAAAATGAGATGTGAACTAATATAGATATGCTTGAGAGATTTGATCATATATTTTCACAGGGATAAGAATCACATTTAATGAAACATATGGAGATTCCTTTTTTTCCTTTCTATTAATTCAAAAATCTTCAGTTATTTAAAAATTGAGGCACCATTTACAGACACCAAACCTAAGATAAGATTGGATATATATAGTTGCTCACATTATATTGCTTCAGCTAGGGGTTCTAAAGAACTCAGCAGGAAGAGTTAGTACAAGCTGAGCTTTTGAAGTTACCTCAAAAAAGGTTATTTTCAAAGGCACATGTAATAGTGGTGTACATCATAGCAACTTTGGTTTTTTTCACAGTTCCCTTCTACCCTCTTAATTGACTTTTCTTCAAGAGTTTCAGTTGTCCTATTTTTAAATCATACCATAGTCTGGGGAGGTCTCTGCAGTGATAATGCCTGACTGATCAAAATATAACTTATGATATGGAGCAAGGGATTATGACAGAAGAGAGAACCTACTGAAATTTCGACTCAACTGTAAAAGGATGCTATGTCTGATTGATTCCTAAATAGGCAATACAAAACAAGGAAATTGAGCTGGTACTATTAAAATAAGAAGCATCTGACCTATTTTTCTTTAACATATCATAATAGAAATGATGGCAGCTAAAGTTCTAACATGGATATCAAATTTAGTTGAAAACCTTAATAGTAATACTCAAAAAATGAGTAAATTATAAAATGTCTGATGGCAGTAACCTGAGATACATTATCAGTGTCAAAAATAGATTTAGATAAAACTAATGAACATTTTGAAATGAATGAAATGTGTTGCATTTACCTAGGTTTTTATATGTTGAAAATTATAGGCAAGCAAAATTAGAAGATATTTCACCTGGATCTTGGCTCTGAATAAATAAGGTAAAGGAAAAGGAAACTAAGCCTATGGATATTTTATAGCCTGAACTCTGGCAAAATATTGAAATGTGTGCTTTTATAAAAACAGGTGCCATTAAAAACAAAACAAAACTGGACATTTAGACATACAGAAATTTAAAGATAGAAACCCTCATTTTGTAAAACTCCTCAGCTTATTGAACCTTGATGTACAAGTACTTCAACTATTAAAGACTATATCTTATTCAGCCTATTAAAATACCTACTCAAGTGCAGATAATAAACATACTATTCATTTGTTATACAGCAAAGAAAAAATGGTAGTATATGAATTGATATACAGGTATGATAGAAACAATTAAAGTTCACAAAGAAAGATATGGAGAATTCACATAAAATTGTGAATTAGATTTGGTTAGATTCCCTGCTCTTATTTCTTAGATCATTTCTTTGTTTGTTTTAATTGGTCCATTAAATATTTTTATTCCTTTTAAGATTGCTGCATAATGTTCCTTGCCTTGAAGGTGAATAGAGTGATGAGCATGGATAACTATATCTTCAGCTGGGAGAATGAAAACTTCTCATCATACTCCATTTTTATTATATCTCTATAGCCCACTTTCTTCACCTCATTACAGTTTAAATGGGGATTGAATCCTTTGATACTGTGTAATAGTTAAGATAAGAATAAAATTTCAGAAGAATTAAAAAGTACTTTCAAGATAAAAATCAAGCAGAACTTCAGCTTGATGTTATGTTCAACACCATTTTATAAATATAGCAACTGTATTTAAAAAAAAACTAAAAAACACAACACACAAAAAAATAAAGACTACAAAAATTAGAAAAGAAAACGTTACACATCTGCTTCATTTATTTTAATGTTAATAATTTTAGAGAAGGAGTATGAGGTTATTTGAGAGATAGCCTCTCCTCTATTACATCTGCCTCTCCCACCAGATCCAGCAGAAGCAGCATGCTACAGGTCCAGTCAAATAGGGAGATTATTTTGACATGCCCTAAATTGACTTTCTGCTGTGTCCCCCAATTTGTGGGACATCCTTGCCCCCCATAGTGAGGTTGGCTTCATCCCTTTTAACTTTCTTTCGAGAGTTGGTTGTGTCATCAAGCCTGGAGACACCAAAGGATTGTCAAAACACTTAGATGGCTCTGGTGTAATTGATATCGTCTCTTGGCCCAATGTCTTTCTTATTTTGCTTTACTTTTCTGTGTTTAATAATTTTAATGTTTATAATGTTAATATGAACGTGTAGTATTTTTAACTTTGTATATGCTACCTAGCAACATGGTCAGTCATATAACTATGAAAAGGACTGGAGAATTAGATAAGCTACACAATAGAAACACATCATGTTGAAGATGTAGGCATATCATTTTTAAAACATGACTTCAAAATCTTTCAACTAAAGCAATTTGCCTTATAGGGACATTTTTAAAAAGATAAGTGCAAATTGAATGAGCATTAGACTTTTTGTTGAACAGGCAATAGCATTGCTTACAGAGAGAAATAATGCAATAGCCATTTCAAATTCAATTTAAAACTTTTGGAAAAGATTGAAACAATTACTGACATCTACTTTGTCTGTTCTTCTCAACTTCTTAGATTACTTACTGTTTAAGCATTAGAATCCATTTATTCCATTCAAATCATTCAGTTGGCCCCAACCCTGTCGGCCTTTTATAAGGCCCTGTCACTTGTTGAAATAACTAATTATACAAATTGATTAAATAATAATAATAATACAGTCCAAAATAATAATAGAAGAAATTTGCATAACAGCAGTTGGAAATACAGAGGAAACACTTGACATGAACGACAATACCAGGAGACAATAGAAGAGACAGAATTGGAGAGTATCCGAATGTATCAAGATCTGAAAAATCAAAATGGAAAGATTGTGGCATAAGCTGGCCATGATGGTACAAATGGTTATTGGCACACTGGATGTCATATCAAAAGATTTTAACTATTTAGAAAACACGTGAATTGGAAAAAAAATCCATCTGTCAATTACAAAAGATCACACTGCTTGGATATGCACATAAAATACATTACAACATCCTAGGTTTTTGGGAAGAACCTCTGATGCATAAACGACCACCAACTATAGAATTGATAGCTATGATTTCACATTTTGGTATAATAATAATAATAATAATAATAATAATAATAATAAAACCCCCAAGGGTGTGGTGGGGGTTTAACTGTTCCATATGGAGGAGCTGTGCTGGCGGTAGTGGCCAAACTACCAGCAAGTCCCATGTCAGATGAGGTCCAGGACCGAGGAGCAGAACTGAGCAAACCAACAACCATGCAATAAATCATGGTGGGAAAACACAACTGAATGAAGCCTATACTGGCTCGGTTTGTCCGCTGGGTTAACAAGACCATGTTGAGGGTACTGGGGAACCTGGGCATCCGTCGACAAGTGGGCTACCAGGCCATGGGTCCCAAAGTTGAGGCAAACAACCAGGGCATGGGGCCTGCAGGGCTACTGGAAACTGAACAACCTCAGAAAGCAGCAGAAAATACATCAATGTCAGAGAACCGCCACTGTAATGAAATGTACGATAAAGCAGAACCAGAAAATGAGGCTAACCAAAAAAGGATGCGTAAATTGGCGGATACAAGGTTACAAGTTCATTATTTGTAAACAGAATGATTAGTGAGGATATCTTATTATATTTATAATTGACATCTCTACGTACATGTAGGTAAGCTCATAAACCAAGTTAAGATAAGTAAGTGGAATTAAAGTAGTGTTACAATATTTATAAACAAGTTATGGAAACAAGGAATATCCGACTCAAGGATAACTGAATTTAGATAAGCCGCGATCAATGACGATTCACCACTTAGAGAACAAAGGTCAGTTTGAAGTCGAAACTTGAAAGAATATGGAACAGTAGACTGCTGAAGTTTCAGTAGTAGACTGTAATGGCAGCCAGAGAAAAATAAATGAAAAATACTCCAATAACCATCTGGAGCTATAACTGAACAGGGGCCTGGATTCGAAGGAAAATGCAGATATTTTTGTAAAAAATTAAAAAAACAAGATCAAGCAAGGGCTGAAGTCATCATTGAAACACCAGTGAGGTGCCTCGCAAAGCCAGGCACAAGAACTGAAAGCTAAAATCTTGACAAACTATGCTGCAAACAAAATGCCAAGGAAAAGGAAGAAGGCTTGCCAACATTGAAGACTGTGCCTAGAAAAATATTTGGACACCTATTGACAGTATAGCGAAAACTATGCCTTGCAGCAGTTACCAGATAATATCAATTGAAACAATACAAATCAGCTCCCTACAGTACAAGCCAGTTCATAGTAACAGAAAGAATTGAGGGATTTCAAACAGCCTGCAGCTCTCCTAGCAAAATGTACTAAAACCACAGTAAAATTCTGCACATGGAGTTTAAGCACTGCGACAAATGCCACCACAAGGAAGTCATAGAAAGTAGATGGAATTGAATTTAATGCCAAATGACAAACATCAAGGCCACCAACCCGAAGCCTACAATATACGCATGCGGAATACTGCTGGTAGCACGGAATGAATAAATCAACAAGAATGGGCAACGTGAAAAAATGTACTGCGTACAGCCAAAGAATATACACAAATGGCATCCAGAAAAACTTTTTAAAATAAGCAATAACTGAATGCAAGCTCTAACCACTACTCAAGGCTATAAAATACCTTGGGGCCATACCCATCATTCAGATATACTGCTGCGGAGTCATAACTGCGACATATGGCAGAGCTGGACAGCTTGATATGCGGAAAACAGGAAAACTGAATGACCATACCACTATGCGCCTAATGCGACTGCACCCGCGTAGGATTGTCGACAGATTAATATTGTTGCCTCAGAAAAAAGCAGAGAGTTGGGCACAGTACGGGCACTTTTGGCAAAGGTGAAGCAGACAGTGATAGAAAAGAGGTTGAATGGCATGCTCCGGCAGTTATGTGAAGACATCGTGAACTTGCTTATGATGGAGCGTCAACAAGAGGGAGCTGCCCTCAAAGTTGCCCAGCAAACCAAGAATGTTCAATATAAGTAAAACAGCAATTGCAAACTTGGACTGACAGCTGACCGTGTAACACCAAAGCACTTCATGGACAGTTTCCCTTGAAAAGATCCAAGGAAAAGTATTAATAAGGGAAAAGACCTGGTTAGTGGTCTGTGAACCAATGAACACTTGAAGAAAGAAATACAGAGGAATTGCTTGATTCTTGCAGTCCCAAGAAAACAAGCCATGCATCAGATAAACGAAAATTGTAATCCAAAGCCCAGAATGTGGAAAAAAATCTGCTGTGACCCCAAAGAAACCTTCTGCAAAGAAGAGATAACCCATTGATCACATACTGAGGCGTTTCTTTTGCAAGACAAGACCAAAGCTCAGTACTAACTACAAAAACAATGTCAACAACACAGTCACTCAGAATGGTCTCACTGACGAACTTGTTTCAATGTCACAACTACATCTGCCTGTAGCAAAGAACTGGTGGGATCATAAGCCTGAAAAAGTGCGATGTCGGTCCAAATGGAGCATTGCCAAAAACACTGTCGGGGACTCCGAGGAATACAGACATGACAAAAGTTCTGGAAACACAATACCCTGGATATCACATTGTGAGATCAAGAAAAAAGGTTGGGATGGATTGTTGACATTGTCATACCTAGTGACAGCAAATTGTAGAAGCAACTTTGAAAATCACCAGAAGAGATACCAGGGACTTGAGAATCACCGCAGAGACTCTGGCAATAATAAACCAATGCAGGTTGTTCCAGTGGTACTTGGCACACCTGTAAGGATGCGTGCCTAAAAAGGATCTAAGGCATAGCACTTAAAAAACAATTGTGCAAGCTGGACAAGATCACCCAATTGCGGTCAGCTGCCAGAAGGCCACCTACTGGTATCTGCTCACATAATCTTGATACCGAAAACAATCACACAGTCCTAAACACTTGGGAATGTCGTTTTCAACTATGCATTTTGCTGCAATTATGAAACCCCAGCATCGGTTATCTCGTCTGCTGTGTTATATACTGCTCACTTTAGTTGCTTACAAATACCAATTAATAACAACAACAACAACAACAACAACAACAATAACAATAATAATAATAATAATAATAATAATAATAATAATAATAATGTATAGTGTAGGAAGAAAGAGATTTGTATATGTGTTGTTTTTCTTTTTTACTAAATTTATCTTTAAACAAATATTTTGTTTTAGAATTGCTGCAATAAATTGGGCTAATATTGAAAATGCTCAAAATATATTAATAGTTATGAACTTTAAATATATTTCAGAGTTTAATGAGAAACTCATGTTTCAATGCATTTTAAGATCAAGGTCACTTTTACAAGACATATCCAAGTTGTGCATAAATGTACACATGGAAATCAATGCCTTGAGTGATAGACTTGAAGCTAATATTGTATTCTGTTTGCACAGGCAGTTTCTCGATAGGTCTGACATTGATCATCTGTCCATTTGATTTGTTAACCTGATAAAAGTGATTTTATACAAAATGACTGAAGGCTTTCAGTGTAAAACAATGTCATTACAAATTTTAGTCTGGGGTGGAGAAGGAATCATAAATAGTTGTTTCTTTCTTTCCCTTTCTCTACAGAATGTTTAGGATTGACAAACCAAGAAGGATTTGGTTGATATAGTTGTTTGTGTATTTAACTCTGTGTATGCATACTGAGTATTCTCTGAAGTCAAGTTAGCTTCCAGTTTTTGAAGCCTGATGCCAATCATTTGAGTGGCAAAATACAACTGGTTTATAATCAGTAAATCTCTGTGAGATAGCAACACCTATATATCATGGCAGAAATGAAATCATCATGTCTTTGCCTCTCTCATGAGTGCATGGTGCCATGTACCACATAATAAATCTCCTACCAGCAGTGATTATGTACAAAAACAATGATTCTACAAATCAAAATTGTTGAACTTCTCTTAAAAGGATTTAGGAGGTAGACAAAATTGGCACCGCTTAAAAAAAACCTGGGAGCATAGTTTCCAGCCTATAGCTACATTAATACCAATCTGAGTTTACTATCAAAACTCAGAAAACTTATTTTTGGCATTTTTGTATCCCCACACATATGTGATACCATGAGAAAAGGAAAAGGAAAAAGAAAAGGGAAAGGAAAAAGAAAAGGAAGGAAATATAAAGAGTATTATTTGAAAAACAAATAATTGGTTTTAGAACCCCAAAACCAAATCTCACCAAGAATATTGCTTAAGATCTGTGTTTCTAATTTAGCAAATTTTGAAACAACTAGATCAAATTATGTTATTTGAGATTTTGGAGTATTGTATCAGGGTTGAAGTGTATTTGTTAAGAAGGGCATTTTAAGCTATTCTGCAAAACACCAAAGAGTCCATATATAAAGATAAATAGATTGGGCAGGAGCAAATCATTTGCATTTTAAAATTTCACTGTAATGGAGATGCGTCATATTATACATTGTATTCTAGCCACACTGACCTCAAATTGTAACTAATGGCACTCAAATACTCAAGGAAATCATATCTTAATTAAAGTAGTAACTTTTAACAATGAAGAATTGTGACCTGGATTGGCTACATCAAGCCTCCCTACTTCAACATAGGAATCAATGCCATTAGGTAGACCAAACCAAAACTTCAACTCTACAAGAAGAATAGAACCACACTTTATTTATTGAGATAACAAAGAAAAGAATGTTTGACTTTCACAATAATATACAAACCTTGTTATCTGCAAAAAGCTGAAAACGTATTTAAGCCTTGGGAAACAATATAATATTTGGCAGTCACTTGGGCAAACACCTCCCTGATTCATTGAATATAAGAGGGAGGGGAAGTACAGCAGAAGCAGAGTAAGAAGATTCTGTTATTCCAGTCTATTGTAGAGATAAAGAAGATGGCCTTGGAGATATACAGAAATTGTTGTTTAGGCAAATCTTTTTAAAAGTCTCGAACAGGGGTGATTTTATTGAGGGATGTATCAGGGTTGTGTCTGATCTCGGGGACTGGGGTGGGCATGACCAGGGAGGGCATGGCCAGCTCAACGTCACTCATGTTGGGGGCACCTGTGGTGGCCCGAGCACTCTGCCAGTGAAAATGGGCTCCCGAGCTCCGTTTTCGACTGCGATGGCGTCCTACATGGAAGCCATGTAGATCTCTGGGGGGATGCTATTCTGAAGGCTAGGCACTGTGACAAAGAAGGACCACTTCTATGGTCCCATCATGTGATAGTGTTCAGTTGAAGGAACCCAGAGCACTTCCATTTTGTGTGATCTTACTGGATGGGCAAAACCTCTGGAGATAAATCCACTGACATTGTTGCAGTTTATTTTATGGTTAATCATGCAAAAGGATGAGGGACTTTCAAAACCATGTGTAAATTTTCACATTAATAAGTAAGTTCCCAAGATGTTTCAGAGTGACACAGTGGTATTCATTTGGCATGATACTCTGAAATGATAGATAAATGCTCAAATCATTTAAATCCCAGGTTTCCAGGAAACACTCCAGACGAAGCAAGTGCAGCTTATATTTCAATGTCAATATGCATAAAATGGAGGACAGGATGAAAATGAAGGTGATCCTTTGAATTTTGGAAGGAAGGAAGGAAGGAAGGAAGGAAGGAAGGAAGGAAGGAAGGAAGGAAGGAAGGAAGGAAGGAAGGAAAAATAAAACTAATTTATAGGTTCAGTATGAGCTTTTCTAAATAATGTCCGAAGAGTATATTACAAACTTTAAACCAATATAAAATTATACCAGCCATGATACAACTTTGTCATTTTTTTTCAGTATAAGCTGATCATAGATAATTATTCTTTGAAGCCCCTCTGCTTCCCCATAATAGTTATAATCATCCACCCTGATGACTTTGGAATAAGGTTTTAACCTATAATAAAATGGACATACTGTGTATCGAGATCCTTGAAATCTTCATCCTCATTAACAATAGCAACAAACAAATCACTCAAAAATATAATTAGATACTATTAGTAATTACTGTATGCAATGTTTAGCGTTAATTAAAAACAAGGAAGACACACAGTGCATATAATTTCCTCAGTAGAATGCCCATAGCATTCTGTTCTCTGATGGTTTGGCCATGAAGGAAAGTATGGAGGAAAATTCTGGAGATTGCTATCTTAAAATTATATACATGTTAGTAAAGTTTTAAATAGCAAATGTGTTTTTATTTCAAAAAATTCCTTATTAAAATAAAATATAAAAGATACACAGTCCAGTGGAACTATTCTTCACCTTTTCCCAAATACGCAACACAATAAAATAAAATGAAAATCATTGGAAGATGTATAATAAGACCCTGCCCAAAAGTTGGAAAATGAATGTTCATTAAAACTAATATAGACAAAAACATGTTTTGTTTTAAAGAAAACAAGTAATCCTGAATGCATTGGAAATAAAGGATTTGTGTTATATTTTTCTGATTGTAAATTCTTTTTTAACTGACTCTTTGATTGTTTCAAAAGGAACACCTTGCCAGTGTGCAGAATAAACTACTTTCATACAAAATGCAGAATTGCCATTGCCAACTGTAAAAACAAACCAACCAAACCACTATTTCAAATTCCCTTGTATTTTGCTGCTTATCCTGTGTTATTTATTTTTTATTATTATTATAACACTTGCTGTTATTTATTAGCAATTACTGCTAATATTTATAATGGGGACGGAGATGATTAATTCTCTTTTTATCCAATGAACTTTATATTCCCTTATAATATTTAGCTGCCATGAGTTGGAAATAGTTCATAGAAACCTTTCCCGATTGCATTAATTATAGAGTTTTTAAATATATTTTAATTCCCCCCT
Source organism: Laticauda laticaudata (assembly GCA_004320025.1). Classification (NCBI taxonomy): domain Eukaryota; kingdom Metazoa; phylum Chordata; class Lepidosauria; order Squamata; family Elapidae; genus Laticauda; species Laticauda laticaudata. The sequence continues at coordinate 12,235 of BHFT01060180.1, forward strand.
CCAAAAAAAGTATTTGCCTACATTCTGTAACCTGTTATTCTTTTCTGATTAAATAAATACTAAAACAGGTGGAGGCTAACATAAGGCCTAGATTTTATCTTTCTAATCTCCGGATGAATATGACAGGCCACCATCTGTTCTTCATGTACACCATAGATAAAATATTGCCATGTAATTTAATCATTTAAAAACTTAAATGCAACTTACCGTTTTATTTCATCAGCAAGGGATGTTTCCTTGTCCTTCTGGACTCATGACAAATTTAACTGTTTTCAGTCTGAATTTCAGCCTCAGTGAATTATGTAGAAAGACGGGCCTGATCACTAAGGAAATCTGACACTGAGGGTTTAGCGATGGGATCAGAAGGTGATAGACTGAATAAAGAAGCAACTAGGATATAAGAGACCTTGCAGATAAGAACAACAACAAAGCCATTAATATGCCCAGTGCCATTTTTTGGAAATATAAGAAAGCATAACTTTTATATATCCCTTTTCTTATTTACACCAATAATAGGAATATTTATGAAGTACTTAAAAGAACTGGATGGTGAGATATAGGAACATGAAAGTCGATGCTTTAAGGCTTACATCTATAATGCCAATGTTATTAAAATGCTAATCTGCAATTTTATTTGCAGCATGTTATTTCTTTTATTATTTGTCAGTTCTAATAACACTATTAACATGAAATTAACATGAAATCATAAACCAGGGATTCAATATGCTAAATTTTCTTCTGATTCATGTATCACCCTCAGGCCACTTTGTTGAAAAATCTGTTCCATAGATTCAATTTTTTGATCAAACTTGCCACTTTACAATTATAAAGACATTGTGAATTTTATTAGGTCATTTAAAAAAACCCATACATATATTTTAAGTGATTACTTACTGTGTCTAAAGGCCCTGTCCCACTGTACTTACGGATGCAAAGAGGATGTAAAACATTAAAAAAAGCTTGTCATCCATTGGAAAATGCTATGCATCTGTTGTGTACTCATTGCATACGTGTTTCATACGCTCTATCTGTCGAGAATCCGTCCACTGCAATTTCATCCACGCAAGAAGTTTTGATGGCTGCTATAAAACAGAGAAAAAAATAGCAGCCATCCTTAGAAACCCCAAAGACAAAATTGACCTGGAAAACCAAGGCATATACAA
>BHFT01060183.1:0-19549 GCA_004320025.1 Laticauda laticaudata
CACTAATAACTAGAGCATACAAAACATTTGCTAGACCAATACTCGAATACAGCTCATCGGTCTGGAACCCACATTACATATCTGATATTAGCACAGTTGAGAACGTCCAGAAATATTTCACAAGAAGAATTCTCCACTCCTCTTCTCATTGTAGAATACCTTATGCCACCAGACTTGAAATTCTAGACCTAGAAAACCTTGAATTACTCTGTCTTCTGTCTGATCTAAGTATGGTATATATTTTTTTATATGTACCCATTTCATGTATTCATACCTATGTTATACTTATACCTATTATCTTGTAAGCGATTGACAAATCAAAATAAAAAAAAATAAAAATAAAAATAATAAATACATTGTAATGATTCATTAACAATTCCTATTATTTCTGCTGGAATACAGGATGAGCAAAGAGTGCCAATAAGGCTTTTCCGGTTGTGTCTTTCTTCTTAGACTTGCGAACCTATGACTCTTGGAGATGGAAGGAGGAGAAAAAGCACCTGAAACTAATTTTTAAGAGGTCTAGAATTCAGTGTAAGATTCAGCATAGGTCAGTACCTGGTCAAGAACACTATATAGCAAGCAATTTTCTCTTCACAAAATTCAGACCAAATCTGATTTTATATATGCTTGAAGTTCATACTCCAACTGACCTCTGCAGCTGATTGACCCAGAATCCTTATTATCCCTTAGATATGTTCTTTTTCCATTCACTGACACTCAGTGCTATAGGAACTGAGTGATTAGATTTCACCCAACATGCCACACATTGAAGTTTAAGAAAGAGTGAGATTCTTCTCTCTTCTTGCCTTGATTTTCTCTCAAGGGAATGCTCCAATCAAACTGTGATGTTCTCTGGTGGTTTTTTTTAAAAAAACATTGGTCTATCTTGTACAATACATCCTTATATTTATTTTATCCTTTGCATCACTCAGATACTGTGATTGGCAGTTTGGAAATAAAATGTCTGGGTTCTCCCTGCCCATGCTTCCCCTGCCCCACAATACTTCCTTACAGTTCCCTCCTTTCTGTTTTCAAATGCTGCTGGCTCAAAGAACATCTTAGCCATATTTGAATATTTTAGTAGATTAAAAATAACCCTAAATGGCCTTTGGAACATAATTTGGATTTTTTTTTTCCTCAGGGAAAATGAGAGAAAACAGTTTGAGTATAATGTAATTCTGTATTAACATCACTTAAGAATGTCAGTGAGTCTCTAGGTGTTTTGGGAGATACTCAAAAGCCTGTGGTTCTTAATTGTAAGATTTCTCATCCAGAATGTTAGGACCAGAAATAACTTAAATTATCAGTAGTTTCACATTTCAAAACTGAATTGCTTAAATTGGAAATATTTATTGAAGGATAGTCATAGCAATCATACGCTGTATCTTTTTGGTCCTTCTGCCTTCATACTAATATGGCTAAGTGGGAAGAAAAAGCAAGTCATTCACAGAATCCTCCCCAAAGTTAGTATTGTTAACTCATTAATTTTAAAAGTTTTTTTTTAAAACTCCATAATGCACGTTGCTATCTCCTGCCCTCACTATTGCTTATTTCATTTTTTCCCTTTTAGTTTTAAGACCATCTAACTCCAAAGACTCTGGGCAGTTTACCATATTGAAAAGAATACATAATTTACAGAAATACAACTGTCTGAAGAAAACCACATAACTCCCTCCCCCAGCTCAGTAAATCATTAGGAGCTCCACAAATACTCCTGTCCAGATCTTAAGAGATTTCTGAAACACTTGGAAAGTAGAAACTGTGCATACCTCCAGGGAAATGGTGTTCCAGGAGGCAGGAGCTGTGTCAGAAAAGGCACGCTTACAAGATGACAACATTTCATTAAGGTGACCCGGAGTGCACCCACTCTGCCTAAATGCATTAAAAGGGCATAAATAACTGGAGTCTATCCTTCAGATAACCAAATCCTGTTCCAAGCAGGACTTTATAGTTCTCAGGTGCCTTGAGAATTGCACCCAGAGGTCAACTAGTGTCAATGCAACTCATGTAATGATGACATTTAGGCTTAGTGAGAAGCATCCAATAATACTTGTGCTGTTGCATTTTAAAGCAGCTGCAGCTTCTGGATGTTCTTTAGGGCCTGCCTTTATGGGGCACATTATATTAATCCAATTATGAGGTTCACTGGGGCAATAAAAAGAAATCCCAACAGCCTTATCTAGAAGTCTGTTCTTTACAAACCCCAAGTCATCTAGCAAGAATTTTTTGCATCCATTTCTAAAAATCCATGTCTCCCAATCTGGGATAGAAATGAAGATCCAGCCCATAATTACAGACAGGGAGTTGGAGCCAAAAAAATGAACAGAAGCTGCTGTAAGTGATTCAGAGTAACTTGAACACCATCGGCATTGGCAAAATCACCATCAATCAATTGCAAAAGGCAGCTTTGCTTGGAACAGCTGACATCCTGTGACAATACCTTTAACACCATCAAACATCCACATCTGCCTATCTCAGGCCCTTCGGAAGGACTTGATAGGTGGATAAAAATTCCAAAAGCAAGAGGCGGTTTGAGTTCCTTCAGCGACAGACAGAAATCTGCGATCGTGCACAGTTTCAGTCTGGGCTCACTGCTGGAGTGTCCTGAGCTGGCTGGTTTCAGGGCTCAGCCCCCCCATAGAGGTGGTGAAGAGGGGGGGAGACTGCCAGCAGGGTTGAGGAGAGCCACATCTCTCCCTTTCCCAAAGGTGGTTGCAGCAGTGGTCAGAAATGGCCACCACAAAGAAGAACTCGACCAGAAAAGCAATGTGCAGGATGAAGATAAGAAGAGAAAGTTTTGAATGATTCTGATGGGACTTGTAAATTAGCAAAACAAACTAAGGTTCACTAATGGAATTATAACGTTAGCAAAAAAATAACATCGCTCCCAAAGAAGAATACAGAAGCCAGGAAGGATAAGCTGAATAACGGAAACGTGTTTTTTTTTTTTTTCCCTTCTTTTTTCTCCCTTTTTACTTGGCACATCTATATGAGTACTGTAAATAAGAAATTCCGCTCTGACAAAAGTTACGCCTTTGTACTACAGACAGGTATATTAGCCAAACAAAACAAAAATGGTCAAAGGATAAATAAAGATTCTTCTGGACACTAATTTTTTTTTTTTTATCAGCATAGTAGGAGAGAGAAAAAGATAATAAGGCAGGATCTGAAAGGGATGAGGATGACTGCTTGGAATTAAAAGAATCTACAGTAAAACTTCAACATGAGACTTTTAACACGATAACATTTTAAACTGAATGAGCTTTTCGTCATAACTAAATCAGTATAAGAACCCAGGATGAGAAAGTGAAAAAAAAGGGAGCAAAAGGAAAAGCTTGTGTGTTATTTGGATTTATGGTGATCTTTCGTTCTTGCGGTATTGAAAACATTTGAATGACTAAAATTAATCGTGACTTGTGTGGTTGTTTAAATTAATTTTTACAAATGGCACTTACTTTCTGTCATGATTGAAAGGAACTTAAAAGTATCAGAAGAAGATGCTCAAGAAAGGGAAGGTTCTTTTGGGCTTCGTTTTTCGAGTTCTTTAGATAATGGAGTATTGGAACTAATGATGAAACAACAAGAAACATCCTGGCAAAAGAGACTGGGAAAACCGAAAGAAACCATCGTTTAATGAACAGTAATTCTATGTGGGTAGAAAAGGAAAGGGGGGAAAGAGATGAGGAAATTAAGACTTAAAAAAAACAACCCAAGAAAAGAAAAATAATTTTCAAAAAAATAAGTATAATACTGCCAAAGCAACAGAAGGGGCGAATAAAGAAGAGAGAAATAGAGCGGTAGAAGACAAGGGGTAAATAAGGGGAGAGAGAAGAAGACAAAGGGAGAAGGAAAGAAAAAGAAGTTTACAAAGACCAGATAACAAGAATATTAAGATATAGAAAACTAGTGACCTATTTTAGAGATAAGTAGGCCGGTCGAAGAGTTTGAACTGGAAAAGGACCTACACTAAGATCTGTTTATTATATTAGGGTTTAGAAGTAACTTTAGAAAATTGGAAACAAATGTATGATTAAAATGGAGGGATAAATTTAATAGTAGGTTCGGTTGTATTTAGTGAAATGTTTTGTTAATTTAAAATAAGTGAGATATACTATGAGAAATAGAGAGAAAATTGATATTTACGGAAGGGATGGAAACACTTTTAATTCAGTCAACCCTGTCTTATATAGATAATGACTCAGAGTGGAAGAGAAGGGGATTAATTATGGAAAGCTGAATAATTGTTCCCATAGAAGTATATATTTAATTGAAAAGTAAAATGTAAAGAAGTTCAGATTTAAAGGAATATTAAATTTAATGATAGAATTGAATTGGAATGGAATGTTGTTATTGGTAGATTACATATATTATTATTTGTTTTCTTTTTTAATAAAATATTACTTGTATTTAAGAATGTACCAACAGAATTTATATCTCCAAATGGAAGAATATGTATTATATCGAAATTCTCTGAGTAACTTTTAGGGAAATTATATATTGGAAGAGACTAAATAAGAGTTAAATGGATAAACTTTTTAAAACATATAAAGGTGTCGAATACTCCAATCAATGTATACTATAGGAGAAACTTTGTTTAATGAAGAAGAAGGATAATTAGATACTTGAACAGGAAGCAGAGCAAAAAATATTAAATATATATGCATTTTGTAACTTCGAGATGAGATAATTAAAATAAAATTGAGAAAATTAAAAGAGGGGAGAAGCTGTGCAGAAAATGTAAAACAGTAATAAGATATGTAATAGAACATAAAAATGAGCATGAAATTGAATTTGTGTCTGTATGAAGAAATGTAACCCAGGATTACACTACTTTCAAAAAAGATGTTTTATTTGTATTTTTTTTGTGTGAAAGCTCAAATAAAATTTCCCAAAAAAAAATAAAAATCCAAAGGCAGACTGAGCATCTGGTTGACTATGTGATGAGCCATAATAATAATTGAAAAAAGTTGCATTCATATTTGATCATACAAGAACATTTTCAACGGTTGAAAGTGGCTTTTGGATCATTTCTGGCATTACCTAGGCAGAAAAAAAACCCTGAAAAAAATAGTTACTTATGAAAAGTTCAATACTTTAACCTAATTATCACTCTTATAATCCAATGAATAAAACAGTACACTTGCAGCAATATGTTGGAGTTAATGTTTTCCAATGCATGGTGCTGAGCACAGGTACAGAAATAGTAGTTTTGCAATGGGCCCTTTTTTTTGGCCAGACCTGAATGCTGCTTATGTGAAAGCAGCAGAAGGTGATATTTTGACATCGTCATCTATATTGCAGGTAGAGAAATAACAATAAATGAACCAATCCATGTTCAGGTCCTGGGGCTTACAGACTGAGCCATGTCTGAGTTTATGATCTTGCAAGGTTTACCATAGATTCAAGGATATTTTTCTATTATATTCAAGGCTGTGAGTGTGATGAATCCCCCAGAGGATTCCCCAGATGTCAGCTCAGAGGAAGATGAACCAGTTCCAGGCAAGTCTGGAGGGGAGTTGGTTAATGGTTCCAAGCTGCTGTCTGAGAGGGATTTGGCTCAAGCACAGCTGCAGCAGGATAGCTCTGAGGTTTCAGGTGGAGAAAGCATGTAGCTGCAGCCAATCAGTGATGAGGAAGAGGAACTGCCTTCTGAACTGATCCAAGAACACACAGAGCAGAGAATAGGCAGGAGTAGCGCATGTCAGCCAGACTACTCATGAGGAGGAAGCCTTGCCCTTCTTGAGGGGCTGCATCAGAAGCTGGCTATTTAGCACAGCAGACAGATGGAAATGATGCTGGGAACAATGTGTTTGTTTCCTAGATATGTGTTTTCTGGTCATTGTGATTCTTGCTTGGCTTTGAGTTGACACTGCCTTGACTTGGATCGGACTTTTCTTGCCTTGTGAATCCTCTTGTTTTGTGGATTTAATTTTGCCTGGTGGCTTATTTTGATTGGAAAACTTTCAAGTGCCTAGTGGATTCATTGGCCATTGCTCTATGCACTAACATAGGTCTGCTTGTGGCTGGAGTTAACTGGGACAGTTCTGCATTTATATTAATAAACCCACTAAACCACAGGGGTGTGTGTGTGTGTGTGTGTGTGTAAATGGACCAGCACAGAGGGGCTGTTCTACCATGGTGTTGTTGGAGGGAAAGGCTGTGTCTATTTATTGTGCAATCTAACTTGTATCTACCTCAACTTGCCTACTGTCCTTAGATGCAGTAGTAATTTTGTTCTTGATTGTTCCAAAGGTGCTTTTTTTAAGAGGCAACTGGACTTTTTGGTTTTTTCTTTGAAGACATTTTGCTTCTCATTCAAGAAGCTTCTTCAGCTCTAACTTAATGGTGAGGAATGGAAGGATTTATACTCCTTGCGTCAGACAGCTGGTCATTTGAATTATTTCAGCAGGTCGTTGGAGGTCGATCACTGGAGGTTTAGCTGTGTCATCAGGGTCACCTGAGTGGTGCAAATGGGTTTGGAGCCTTCTTGGAACTGTTGAAAAGGCTGTATTGCAGATTGAAGATAGATGATGTCATATCCCTCCCTCTCTGTTGAGAGAGGGCTATTCAATTTTGACATAAATGGCTTATTTAACCTCTCTTTCAAGCCAGCAATCCTCTATGTCCAAAATATGGACTTTGTTGTCTTTAAAAGAGTGGCCTGTGTCTTTCAAATGCAGATTGACTTCTAAATCTCGTCCTGATGTGTTTATTCTCCTATGTTGTGCCATGCGTTTATGAAGTGGTTGTTTCATTTCCTCAATGTACAGATCTACAAAAGGTTGTACAATTTTACAAATGTCTGTACATTACAGATCTGTACACTGGGGAAATGAAACAACAACTTCTCAAACCCATGGCACAACCAGAGATGGTATTCAGCAAGTTCTGACCAGTTCTGGAGAACCAATAGCGGAAATTTTGTGTAGTTCAGAGAACTGGAATATACCATATCAGACTGGCTCCACCCCCATCTATTCTCTTCCTCCTTAGTCCCAGCTGATCGGCTGGGTCTTCTTTTGTTGCCCTGCACAGGTGCACGGAGCTGGAAAGCAGGTTAGTGGGGTGGGGATGGAAGGGGATTTTGCAGTAACCTTCTCCTGCCACACCCACCAAGCCATACCCACCAAGCCACACCACACCCACACCCACCAAGTCACACCCACAGAACCAGTAATAAAAATTTTTGAATCCCACCACTGTTATCCACAACATGGGAGAACAAATACATCAGGACTAGATTCAGCAGAGGAGAACAGAGTCAGAGCTGAAGAAGCTTTTTGGATGAGAAGCAAAACATCTTCAAAGGAAAAAAACCAGAAAGTCCAGTTGCATCTTGAAAAAATCACCTTTGAGATAACTATGACCTGGATGACTGAGAATCTCCATAGACATTTTATTCCTGATGTTGCAATAAATTCCAACTACACTTCAATCAGTGGAGAAAAGAAATGTTCACCTAGGCCTCAGGGGCCAAAGTATATCAAGCCAAGTCTGGTTCCTTTGAATCCAGCACTATGCAGAATCGAACACTGCACATTATTAGAATATGGATGTCCATATTAAAAAGATTGAGTATGTGGTTAACAATAGAAAAACATTTTAGAATAACATTTTATTCAATCCTTAGCAGGAAACTGGACCTTTTGAAGCCTTAGAGCTATGTAACTTAAAAAACAAAGAAACAAGGAAGATGTTTCGTGGAACTATTTGCAAGGCAATATTGGAAAGAGAAAATGGAGAAAAATCATAGCATTATATATAGTTAAATCCCAAATAGGGGAAAATGTATTTTGCTTGTTTTTCTTCTCTGGGTGTTAAACTGTTAAAATGTCATGTATGTTGCCTCTCCATAGCAGGCTTTACTTAACATCTTTTCATTATGTCTACTAAATGTGTGTGGATCCCAACCCCCTGCATTATCCTGTTATCTTCTCTGCTCATTTTATGGAAATACATAATTATTTTTTTCTTCCGGAAATGCAGCCATGTGTTACTTATTTATATAAAGAAAGGTTCAATCGAAATAGTAAGGCATTTTGCAGTACCATCAATCTCTATTTCAAAAGATCTTAAAATAATTATTTTTATTTTTTAAAAAAAACCCTTCCAAATACCTCCTGGGAAAAGTCTTTGGATTGCAAAATCGAAGGAAATCCTTGTCCGTGACAGTTAACAATGGGAAAAATATTAACTAGTTATAGCCTGAAGATGGGATCTGCTTTAAATCTGCAGACTCAGATGTTAGTTCATACAGTCCTTGACATTCAGCATCTGTGAAAGCCTCTGGGGCTCATCTTCAAAGGTGCACTTTGCGTGTTTGCCAGTATGCTGCTGTAGGAGATATCCTTTTAGAACTGCACTGACAGAGCATAGATCACAAACAGGACAGGAGATGTGTCGGATCAGAAAAGCCTCACAGGCTCAGAGGAAAGCTTTGAAGACGTGGAAACTAAGATCACATATAGCTAAAGGACTAACAATGGCAATCTCCCAACTACGCCAGCAGCTACAGAAGACTCTTTCTAAAATTATTGTTTGGAACAGGGTGAAGAGGATAAACACAAGCTACCTGAGATTTCATGCAAGTAGTAAAACAGCAAAAAAAAAAAAAAANACCTGTAAGGAAGGCAGGAAGGAAACATTCTGGTGTTGCTTACAGAAACTGCCCCTCCGTTAACCCTTATTACATTCTTGGCAGGACTAGACTTCCTGTCTCAGGAATGTCTCTGGAGTTTTTTTCCCCTACTTTGCTGGTACTTTGCTTGTGTGGAGTGACCATTCAAAGTTACAATGGCATTGAAAAAAGTGACTTATGACCATTTTTCACACTTTTGACTGTTGCAGCATCACCACAGCCATGAAAGGCCAGGGAAGGAGATGCGTGCCTCAGTGTGGATGATATTGAGTTGGCCATGCCCAGCCAATAACATGACCACCAAGCCATGCCCACCACCTAAGCCACACCCACAGAACCAGTTGTTAAACAATTTGAATCCCACCCCTGGACTACACATAATAGCAACAGTACCCAGGATAGAGTCTTGCAACTTATAGGCAGAGAAGACACTGAGGAATTGTTAAGAAGATGACTCAAGCAAAGAAACTAGGAGGGCCCCCCAAAAAGAGAGAGCCCATTAAGAGGCAGATTTTTTTCCTCCTCAGCCAAATAGGCATGGAAGAAAAGGATTTCTCAGAGATATTTCTTTGAGCTACTGGAAGTTCTAAATCCAAATCAGCCTGCTGCTTTCAAATCAAAAAGCTCCACCACAGGGCAAAGGATGTGAGTGCATGGAATAATGATGAGGCTTTTCAGCCTTCTAGATTTCTTATAACCCAATAAAGAAAGCATAGTTTACTATCTATCTGACTTTTAATCAGCACTCTCCTGCAAGCTACTCCCCCATGGTGCAGTCCTGAATTTTCATATTTCCTAGCCCAGCAGTACAACAACTATAACATGATGATCACCTACAAGGCTTTAATGTTGCATTATGGCACTAGTAGAAAATGGACCTTGAGGGAATGAAAATAAACTTAAGACTATTCACCCAATTTAGTCTCACTGACATGAGCTTAATGAAGGTATTGCTGGAGGAGATCCCTGTTTCTTTGCAAAGGCAAAATAATTGTTGCTCAGTAAAATGTTACTTTTCTAATCTCACACTTAACAGGGGAGAATTAACAGTCCCAGCACAACCCCTGGTGATTTATAAAATGGTAAATGAACTGAGGAGCCAGTGAGCATTTATTCTGGTGATCATGATGATATGATACTATAAAAAGAACTGGATTGGAGAATTTTGCATGAGTTAGAAATCAGAATGATCTAATATGCTCCTACGGGCTAATTGGGTCCATTCCAAAGATAAGTATCAGGAGAGAGAACATATGGTTTGCTCCCTAGCGTAGGATGTAGTTGCCAAAATGAATGTTAATTCCATGAATCCAAAATCAATTTGGATATCCTCCATGATTTGCAGTTAACATGCTCTTCTAAAACTGATAATGGGACTTCAGTGAGTGTTATTATTGGAAAGACAACACCTCCAAACAGTGGAATCTGTTCAGAAATAGGAAGGAAAAATGTACATTGTCCTCTGGTGTCTTGAATAAATTACGCATGGCTATTCCAAAATAAATCCAGTAAAGCACAGTAATAGGGACGATTGCAGACTTTATTGTTTGGGGGAAAATAAAATTTCAAGTATTTTAAAAGGAGGACAATGAAAGAAATACAGGCAGATCTTAGGACCAAGCCAAATATTTAATGTTGTATTTCAACTGCAACAAATGATTCTTTTTCATTGTTCTCAAAGATGTGAGATGCCCAGCTAGATACTGACTGTGCCACCTCCTTGAATAACAATATCTTCACATTGTGCTGCAAATGATTTGGAAACTTTCTCAAGTTTCTAATAACATTATATAATAAGATGAGATAGGTTTCTGTTAAATATATGCACATAATAGTGGCCTTCTTATCCAACTAGAATAAATTGTAGAATTCTCTGAATTGCCAAAACAGAAAAAAATGAAGATGAGGTAAAAAGAGGTGGGATATATCAATCAGATGGTGATCTGAAACATAGTTCCAAATTAACCATGCAGAAAAGTAAATGTTTTTGAATGACCTTCACAGACTCCAGATTTGACTATGACTGTTGAAAATTTGTGGTGAGGTCACAAATCTGCAGTGCGTGCAAGGAGACAAATGAATACTCCTGATTCAGACAAGTGGGAAAAATTCCAACAGCAAAGCCTAAAAGTATCTTATTTGACAAAAGGAAATGTTGGCAAGCTACTATTTCCACAAAGAGAGATATTGCAAATTACAGACTAAAAGGGAGACCAATTCCGCATCCTCATTGTTTTGTTCCTTTGAATCTGTAAAGAACTGCCCATAAACACTAAATATTCATTCAAATTTGCAGAAAGATGATGCAATTAATAGTTCCCGTATCTTGCTATGGTAGCAAGAATTACGATCTGAAGCCCATGTCACACTGCACCAATGGATGGAAAGAGGATGTAAAACAGAGAAAAACACTTGCCATCCGTTGGTTAACCGTGATGCTTCTGTTTTGTACTCACTGCGTCCGTTTTCCTCCTCTCTATCCATCCAGCATCCGTCGCTGACATTTCATCTGCTCAAAAAGTTTTGAAGCTATGCTCAAAACTCTTTTTGAGTGGGGAAAATGTATCCAACGTGTCGTTCTGCATCCGCTAGGCATACGGGGAACATCTGTTTCTGCATCTGTCTCATTCGTTACGTGTCCGCTACATCCGCTAGGCATCCGCTGCGCATCGCACAACTCAAATCAGCTCCAGAAGAAAGCGGACACAGAGAGGAAGTGGAACGGACGTGGAATGGACGCGCAGCGTTAGTAGCACGGACGGAGAAAGGATGAAAGTGGATGCAGCTCGCAAAGAAAGCATTTAAAACAGAAAAAACGTTCGCAGGAGGGGACCTATCTCAGATATTAAGGATTGTCTAGAGGATGCCAAGAGGATGCAAAAGGACACATAGGGAAAACCTATATTGCCTATAAAAAGGGGAGCAACTCACCTGGAACTCACTTCAGACCAGCAGCCTTGCTGTGCAGACCTCTGCAGCCTTCATCTGCCTCTTGCTCTTCCACAGCATCCAGTCATGTCCACCATGGATCGTAACACACTCCTTTTGGTAGCCACCATCGTTCTGCAACAGTGCGAAGCCATCTACAGCTCTTTCAACTGTTCTACGAAGAAAAGGAGGCGGCCAAGAAGCGTCTGGGCCGAAGATGGATTGGGAAAAGAGCAGAGTATGGACTGTACAACAAGCTGATGGTGGAGCTCAGGAACGAAGACCCTCGTGCATTCCAGAACTTCATGAGGATGCCTCCAGCCATGTGTTGATGAAGTTGTGCAACGGCTGACACCCAGGTTGACCAAGCAGAGCACCAACTTCTGGCCCAGCCTGGACCCTGGTCAACAGGTGACATTGACTCTGTGCCACCCGGCCTCAGGGACACCTACAGGAGATGCAGTATGGCTGGAGGTGCCACACAACACCATCAGCATTGTGGTCAGAGAAGTGGTGCAGGCCATCATCGAAGAATACCTGGAGGAGCTCCTCGCAGTGCCCCTCCACTGAAGAAGGCTGGAAGAAAGTTAAAGAGCAGTGGTATCAGAAGTGGAACTTCCCACATACCTTGGAGCGATAGATGCAAGCACGTGGCCTACAAAGCGCCAGCCAAGTCGGGGTCCACGTATTTCAACTACAAGGCTTCTTCAGCATCGTCCTCTTCGCCATGGTCGATGCTGACTACAAGTTCATGTACATCAATGCTTCAGGCAATGGGTCAGCTTCAGATGCCAGGTATACAATGCCATGACCTCAAGAAGGGGCTGGAACGCAACCTCATCATGGGCTTCCAAGATCCAGACCCCCTGCCAACAACACGCAAGATATGCCCTATTTCATCGTGGGGGATGACGCCTTCCCCTCAGAACCTACCTCATGAAGCCCTACACTTCCAGACTCCTCACCCGTGAAGAGAGGATCTTCAACTACAGGCTGTCCAGGGCAAGGCGGGGTGGGAGAACGCCTTGGCATCCTGGCCAACAGGTTCCAGGTACTTCTCACCACCATGCAGCATCACCCAGAGACCATGAGGAGGATCGTGGAAGCTTGCTGCATCCTGCACAATCTCATGCGCACCCGCTACCCCAGTCTTGCAGAACAGGCTCGGACCTCCAACAAGGCAATGGGGACATGGAGCCTGGGTAATGGAGGCAAGGGCAAAACCTGATAGACACTGTGATGTGCAAGGCCCCAACAGAGCCTCACATGAAAGGAAGAAGCAGCGCAACTCCTGAAACACTGGTGCAAATCCCCAGCTGGAGCAGTGGAGTGGCAAGACAGGATGGTAGATTGATTAATGGATGCTTCCTTCAGCCTGTCTCATCACAGAATGAGATTGGGCCATGTATGTTCGGGGGCCTACAATGAACAGGGCGTTTAATAAAGAGTGTGTGTTTATGTTGACATGTGTGGATCAATGATTACATTAGTTTTGATAATGAAGGGCCATAGTGTGGCACCTGGGAGGGTGGACTCACTATGCTTGCACTGGAGGTTTATCTTTCCCACAGCTATTACCCATCCCAATGGTATCCCTGCCATCCCACCTGCTATACTACCCATCCCACAAGCATGCAAAGGCTTCTTAAACCATTTCTAAAAGTTTCCACCAAGACTTTATTTAATAAAATAAATGAGGCAAGTGTGTGAAGCAAAGATAATCTTTATTAATAACAAGCTGTAAAAGAAAAATGACCCAAGTCAAGTGTCCAAATAAAGTCAACAGGTAGCCACCCAGTCTCTTGCACTCTTCTCTGTCACTCAGAGCTGTGCCCAGTCTCAGGGGTAAAGGGTCCAGGTGCTGTGGAGGTGGCTGGTGCTGGAGTGCTGGTCTGTGGCATCATTGGGTGCCTTGCCCCGAGAGGACAACAGGTGACGGTGTGTTGAGGAAGCTCTCAGACAGCTGGCTCAGCCCCGTGATGTTGAGAGTCCTTCCTCCATGCCTTGTGGGTGTCAGCCCCAGTACCAATGACAGATGTACTGAGGCCAGGCTTGGCTGTGGGGTGGAGGAAGGAGCAGTGTAGTGGGGCTTTCTGGTCTGCATCTGGGTGAGGACTGCCGTGGGTGGCATTCGCAGCGTGGATTGATGCATCGGTGGCATGAGTGGAACCGGTGGCAACCGGTGGCGTCCGATGAGCGTGTGCCTGGACTGGGAAGGGCTGCTGCCTGTGCTGCTGGACCTCCTGGTAGTCGTAGCCTGGTAAGGTGAGGGCCTGTGGAAAGCCTTGAATGGGGACATACTACCTCGGGGGAGGAACAGACCTGGAACTGAGTGGGAGCAGGTTCATCTGGATCTGGAGGTTGTGAAGCAGCCGCGTGATCCTGTCCTCACCACCTTGGTACTGGTGTTTGCCATGTCCACGAGGGTCTGTTCACATCGGTGAGGAAGGCTTGCGATTGGAGGAGTGGGGCGTTGTGTGTACCAGCTGAGAGAGGATATCTATGCTGCTCCTGATGGTGTCTCTTATCTCCAGCAGAACATGTGGCTGCTGTCCCTCCTGTTTGGCTCTCTGCCTTTCTGTGGAGGTGGAGCTGGGTGGATGTGGGTTGGACTGTGGTGGAAAGTGCCATCTCCTTTCTCCCACTGCGTCAGGGTGTCCTCCACATGCTCGTCATGGTTAGAGGGAGGAGGGTTCTCCGCCATGGGATTCTCCACAGAAACCTGCCTGGAGACAGGAGCTGACTCTCGCGAAGAGGACTGGCTCTCAGCAGGTTGCCTGAGAGAGAGGGTTGTGAAAGAGGCTGCTCCTCGGTGGCAGATCTCACCCTCCAGGAAGTTGCCACTTGCCATGACATAGTCTCTCTGTCCATTCAGCTTGACCGTGGCCTGGCCCAGATTTCTTGAGGTGCAGCTTTCCGTACCAGGTGTGCATATGTTTCCCCCAGCTGAGGAGCACCTCCGAAGTGTAGCCCAGGCTCTCCGCCTTCTCTCTCCAAGCAGCCTTCTTCCTTTTGGTGTCCCTGTAGAGCCTGTGTCCCTTCTGCCATAGATAGTCATTCTCTCTCAGCCACTCCAGCCCCTCACCTCATTGTTCCTCCTCGATGAGTATTGCCTCCTCTCCCGTTTCTCGTATATGCCTCTTCCTCCTTTGCAGACCACATGGGCCCTCATCAAGAGGGCTTCAAAGGTTGTAGGGGCTGCTCCTCCACACCACCAGCAGCAGCAGCACCAGCAGGATCATCATCAGCAGCAGCAGCAGCACCAGCAGGACCAGGATCAAGCAGCAGCACCAGCACCAGCAGCACCAGCAGGACCAGGATCATCAGCAGCAGAGTAAGCACCAGCATCACCAGCAGGACCAGGAGCATGAGCAGGACAAGAGGCAATGAGCAGGACCAGCAGGACGAGCAAGACCAGGAGCACGAGCAGGACCAGCAGCACCAGCAGCACAGCAGGACAAGCAGGACCAGCAGGACAAGGAGCAGCTTCAGCAGAGTAAGCACCAGCAGAAGCACCACCGCCAGGAGCAGCATCAGCAGAGTAAGCACACGCAAAAGCACTCACCGTCAAAGCGACATCAGCAGAGTAAGCACGAGCAGAAGCACCACCGCCATAAGCATCATCATCAACTCCTCCAGAAGCAGAAGCAGCAGAAGCCCAGGCCCAGAAGAGCGAGCCCGTTCTACAGAAGCCCCAGCGAAGCAGAGTGAGAGCCAGGGGGTGGGTGGGGCCCTGTCCCTCTTGCCAGGGCTGGCGCAGATGGCTGAGGCTTCTCTTCTTCCCCATGGTTGTGCGGGGTTGCTGGCTGCAGCAAGGCTGGCTTGCAGGAAGGCAGCTTGCCAGGAAGGCAGGCAGGCAGAAGGCTGGCAGGCAGGCAGGCAGTCACCAAGGCTGGCAGGCAGGCTGGCAGGCAGCTAGGCAGTCACAGCACACAAGGCTGGCAGGAAGGCTGGCAGGAAGGCAGGCAGCAAGGCAGGCAGCAAGGCTGGCAGGCATGCAGCCAGGCAGGCTGGCAAGGCAGGCAGGCTGGCAAGGCAGTCGATGTGTTTGGAAGCAGGTCTTTCCTCTGAATTGGTGACCTGCTTGGGACTGCTTCCCTTTATTTCCGCGGGCTGATGCAATGCATCCTCTCCTGCCTCTCATGACGCTAGGCATCCGCTAGGCTTCGCTCTGCATCCACTTCATCCACTCGGCATCTGCGGTGCATCCTTATCATGTGCTCGGGCCGCTCTGCACTCCACTGTAATCCGTTCCGCGTCCGCTTTGCTGCGCTCCCCAGAAGCCTTGCAGATGTGCCATCCATTCCCATCTGCTTCCATCTCGCTAGGCTTCCGTGGAGCATCCGCTTTCATTGCCCTGCATCTCAACCCATCCGTTCCTTTCCGTGTTATCCGCTCTGGTTATGCAAAGTTTTGCCCCTTTTGAGAGCGGATAACAACAGATGGAACATTTTTCTCGTCCTCTGTGTCCTTTTTACAAATGTTTTGCATCCGTTGGGCAGTGTGACAGGGCCTTGAACTTTTGTGGAAATTGTTTGCTTGCAAAATGCTGGCATTTTGGGGGAGGGGGAGGGTGGAAACTGGAAATGGTTTTTATACAGAAATGTGACTTTACAGATAAGTTAAATTAATCCCCATTATAGCAGCTCATGAGTTTTTTTGTATTTGTAAAAGGCCAAACACAAACAACAAGCAGGGAATTAAATAGGAATACAATAATGTGAATGTATTGCTTTTCCCTACAAGAAAAGTGAGGGCAGCCCATGGAACAAGCCATGATTGTGTGCCACATTTTGTCCTCTTCTATTTGGTTAGGAGGAGGAAGTACCCATTGTACTTTGCTCATTCTCCATATTTTGGAATTGGCAGTAAGGAAGATTGGAGAGCAAACTGTTTTTAAGAAACCAGGTAAAAAGGTAAAAGCCAATTTTAAGAGAATTTTTGAACTCATTTAAACATAAGTTGAAGGACAAATTGGTTTATCGATTGGGACTGGAGTGGAAGCCTAAGCCTAAAGAGGGAACAGTTACATTCTCTCTCTATTGACTTATATAAATTATACTATACATTACATTTGCTTTAGATGCATTGGTTGGATTGCAACATATTGTACGTCAGTGTTTGTAGTAATAAAGTGAGATAAAGTAATGGTCTAAATAAAATAGCACCCTTGTATTGAAACAAAGAGTTGAAGAAACCATATCTGAGACAATCACATTCTTCTACTCACTATAAAATGTTAAGTTACCAGTGCTATTTGTTCATTCCTCACTGCCTTAGTTAGCATTTTTGTGGTTAATACTTTTGCTATCTTGTTTCTACTCGCAACATCTTTGAGTGTTTCTAATGTCAAACTGATTCTAATTGATCCTATACCTTTTGTTTCCGTGAAAGATGTATTTGAATAAGGGGCTTGTGATCTGATCCCCCAAATTCTATTTTACCGTGTTTCAGATGAGTAAATACTTGAAAGGCTTTGATTAAAGAATAACCCTGGCTAAATATGTTTATTAAGGGAAGAGGTAAAAGAAATTCCATTTTAAATGTACTTGTATTGTTCTTTAAATGCTGAGAACAATAAAGCAGGAAAATGTGCTGCCTCAGGCAGAGCAAATCTCACAATTGATACTCATAAGAGCTTGAAAGCTTCCCTCCCGCAGAGCCAGAATATGGCCTTAATGCTAGTTCCATAATGCTAAGCAGAACAGATGTGCATGTAATTTGGTTCTAAGCATGGATAAGTGGGCACAACAAACCTTGTGATGGTGATATTCATTTTTATTTTTATATCTGACTTCCTGCAAATATCCTGGGAGGGTTTTATCATAATTGAAGTATTCTACCTCCACTGATCATGTTCTAGCATCAATGGCCTGCTTTCACAAGTCCCTTGTCCATAGCTTGTTTTCCTTTAAAGACTCTTAAAATGTGTATATGTGTGTGAGAAAAGAGGATTTGTCGGTTTGTGTGCACATAGACACACAGTGTCTATATGCTTGCACTGTACATTGTTGGTCAAAGAGAAATTACATGTGCAAATCTTGGGCTTCTCTAAGTCTGTTCATATCTGTGTACATAAGTGTATATGGATCCATCCATACAATTATGAAAACTGGATTTCTCTGGTGTTGCCCAAGCTTTCCAAGTGTATGATTAGATATAAGATCATTTATCATTTAATTATTGTAAATTATTTGTTGTCCACTGATCAGATTCTACACAATTTATAATATTAAAACATTAAAGCTTTGCATTTCCACAACCAAAATTAAAGTAGATATTATCCATTGTTTCCAATTAAAAACTGTTATCTTTGATTGCTATAGAGAAGAAATAATTTTCACCAATTTACAAAAGTATAAAAATAAGGGAGCTAGCCCAATCTCCAGGGGAAGCTGTACTAATGTACATTATGGAGGCTACCGTAGAAAAACTCAGCCTTCTCCTTCAAAGGATGGATGTTTTAAAGATCCTATGGTGCAATTACCTGCTTTGCTTTGACAATGAACTTAGGTATGTGTGTGTGCATAATGTTTTGTTGTTGTTTTGCATTCCTCATGGTAATTTTAACAGAAGCATGTGGGCATTCAGGCTAGGCCAATACCATCTACAACAAACTGTAAAAATTCCAATGTGCCAACTTGTGTGCCAATACCATTATGTTCCAAAGTCTGATGCAATTTTGCAAATCTTGGTATTTCTTGATGTTGATGTTATCATAAGCACATCATCAATATTCTCCTCTACTTGTCTTTCCCAGATGCCACTGAGCAGCTAAATTTTTCAGCTTTTGTAGGGAGGTCCACTAGGACAGGGAAGCTGTTGGCTTTTGTTCTATTCATGTAGTGCCTTTGCGAACAGTGTCATTGTATATTAAGCCAACTATCTCTACCCTCTCCTGTATTCATTTCCACAAGAAGAAGATGAAGTTTAGGCATGAAGCTCTGCATGTGTGCAATCAGGTTATCATCAGCATGACTGAGTACCAAGAGTACAGAAAAAGGAAATTCCATCCTTGAAAATTTGAGCATTAGAAATAAGCTGGCAGCTGTGATTGTAGCAGTAAAATCAGCTAGGAAAGCTAATCCTTCACAATATACACTCTGGAGACATGCAGTCATATTGTTACAGAGAGCTCTTAGGCGAGAAAAGGCATTTTAATGCAAGCTTCCAGGAGCAATAAAAGTGAAACCAAATCTCAATAGCATTGATCAAGGTAAGGGGAGAACTCTGTTTTGGTCTGATTCCAGCAAAATGACTTTTGCGATGTTAACTTGATTATGTATTAATTGAACATTTAAATCACTCTGCCTTCCATCCAAAAAAGAAAAAAAAACCACACACATCCAAATTTAACAGGTAAATGTGAAGTTTGTCTGTGTGTGTATGCATGTGTGTGTGTAAATGTTGAGTGAAAAGACACAGAAAGTAAAAAGTTTAATGATTTGATGAATGAGAACTGCATAGTTTGGTTCTGAACATTTCAACCAAATGTTAGATTCAGTTATTCATTCTTTCCTCCAGAGTTGCCCTACTTTTGGTCTTGATTCAGCCATGTGCACCCCAAACAAGCACCATGATAAAGGTCAGAAATTAAATGAAGCTACTTAAAATCAATAGAACTTATTCCTTTTTGACTTCTAATACAATCGTAAGATTAGAGCTAGGCTGTATCTTAGGCTCATGTAAGATCATGTCAGCTTAGATTCTGGGCAAAACAAATCATTTGGGAAACCTCATTATTCAAACATAAAGTCTGAGTCTGTTTCACAGATCTTGTGTCCGCTGTATTCCCATTGGTGATCAGAGCTAATACACCGCCATCTGATAAATGCCATTCCTAATGAGGAGTTGAAGCATTTTTTATTAAATGATCAACTTAGTATAATACTAAATGAAACTTGGGTATAATTATATGAGTGTCAGATCCATGTATCTGTCATTTCTTCAGTGGAAGAAGAAAAAAAAAAGGGGGGGGGA
>BHFT01060184.1:0-20793 GCA_004320025.1 Laticauda laticaudata
CGAACGGATGGCAAGGTTTTTTGTCCGTTTTACATCCTCTTTGCATCCGTTGGTTCAGTGTGACATGGGCTTTAGTACCAAAGAATTTTCATAAATACCCTAATTGAGGTGGAAAAAATGACATATTTTAATGAAATGAGAAATCTAACTCCAAAACAATAGTAGTTGTGTTTCCTTAATTTAACTGTGCACTTTTTAGCGTCTCCCAGTGTCTCGAATTTCAATGTGTTCCAAAGGTTCAATATAAATCTGAAACCTCTTAACTGTTTAGTCATTGAAAACTGTTGGCCACTTTTCTTTCTAAAAATGCATTTATGACCATTTAAAATTATATATTACTTTTAAAACACACACACACAAACATATATTCATTTGTGTATATTTGAAGAAACAGAATGTTTGTCACTCTATGTTTCCAGAACACAGAACTAGTCCTCACCTGCTGATTGAACTTCATCTACTGTTTATGACAAGCAATGTATCTTTAGTATAAAAGAGAATGTATACACTTCATAGCTTGTGGACATGTATATCTTTCATATTAAAGTTTCAGTCTACTTTACTTATTTCATTTGGGGAGCAATGATCATAATAAGATGTTGAAATGTCGTTATATCATTATTATTACCTTTATCTTGGGAAAAGAAGTATAATGTTTTTAACTGAAAAAAATTAAGATCTACACAATTTTAAATTATAATTTCCGTTTCAATTTTAGTAAATTAATCCTGTGTTATGGTTCTCGTGGACTGAGTTGTTGTAGAACTTTAGTTCTCCTAAAGTTCAACTTGTACAGTTTATATATTGTTTGTTGCTTGCAAACTCCGTCAGATATTAAAATATGAAAGATTTATAAATACATATAAAAATAAATTCTAACAATGAAAAAAGCACTTCATCCATTGATCATTTAGGTTTTTAAAATTGGCATTAGAATCCTTCAATCTTTGTGAAATAAGATATTAGCATGATTGATGACAGAATACAAAATATAAAGAATAGAAACTTGCTGATGCCTTTTTGAAATATTTTGAAATCCTCACTTATATTGTAGACCTTAGAAAAATGTCAGTCTCAGGAGTTTTGAATATCAAAAGAAAACAAATTGTATTATTTAGACTAAAGATGTTTTTCAAGGTAGAATGGTAAAAATGACGAGAAACATATTTCTTTGTTATGGTTTTATATTTGTGCAGTATGATGAAGTGAACTGTTCCTGCTTTTCAGTCAGAAAAACTGAAAACTTTATTTAAAAAATAAGGTTTTAACAAAGTTAAAATATACTTAATTGAAAATATTTAAGAATTATAATTACAGGAAGTTTTCTTGAATTGGGATACTTCTTTTTAACAAACTAGTTATTAGTATTGAAGGAAAATTGACTTCCAGTCAATCCTATTCATTCATTTTGCAAGGAATTATTGGTTACACTTTTTAAGAGATCAACAGAACAGAGCCAGTTTGGTGTAGTGATTAAAGTGCTGCCTAGAAACCAGGAAACTGTATTTCTAGTCCTGCCATAGGTATGAAAGCCATCTAGGAGACTTTGGGCCATAACTCTTTCTTAGCCTATCTCACCTCACATGTTATGTGTGGGAAAATAAAAGGAGTATTACCTTGAGTTATTTATTAATAAAGGCAAGATTTAAAACTCTACAATAAATTAAAATATGTGGCTTAATTTGGCATTGGAGATATAGGTTTTTCTCCTTATATTTGTTTTTGTATATGAGGTTTCACTATGTTTTAATTCATTTATTTGGCAATCTATTGTTATCAAGAGGTCTAATTTGAATATAAGAAATTATCAGTATTATAATCCATCTGTACAGGAAAAATCTCTTTTGAGATGGTCAATAACAACATAGTAACATACCAGCAACCCACCAGTGGGAACATCATCAGTAATGTCAAAACTTCATGATAACAAAAGAGAAATTGTGAACCATATACCAAAATAACTTTATCTGTAAAGAAAATATAATTAATTTGATACCTTTTTAGAATGAGCTACATATTACATTATTATTCTGTGTATTAAAATTTTATGGTCATTAAAATATGGCCTCGGATCTACTAGCAGTTAGCATTTTAAGAAATGTTTCTTTAAAATAGCGTTATAAGTTATAATTTTTATTTTCTTGCTTTGCAAGTTCTTGATACTTCAATGTATTAGAAACAAATTAAACAAAGGTTTCTTATGTATTTAAGTCTGTGAGTAAGAGAAATAATGTAATACTGAAGTATGTGAAGCTCTTTTTTCTAAAAACCAGTTGATTAAATGATTGGCCCAATGATTTGGCGGGGGGGAAACATAATGAATATTACTGATAGAGTATCAGATACATGTTTCATAGAGAAATTAAATTTATTTTTATAAGTTAATTTTGATCAGAATAAAATTACTATTAGTAAAAATTACTAATTAGTAAAAATTACTAATTCACTGGTGTGTATAAGAAGTGAAGGAAAAGTACACGAAAGCTTTCAATTTTCTGTTATTGTAACCTGTATCAGTTAAACTTCTGGCATTTGTTCTCAGGAATAGCCTACCTTGAAGGGCATATATCCTGACCAATCCCAATTTTCTGCAATTGCCAACAATTGAAATAGCACAGGAAGAGACATGTCAGAGGGGAAGTTTTTTTTCATCACGATGGAGCACAGGACTACTTTGTGCATTTTTTAGACTGGTAGGCATGTAGATTATCTGGTATTTCTATTTAAAAAGAGAGAGAAACAAAGAGATCTTATTAGCCCCAGCAGAAAATGTAGAATGGAATATTTCTGATGTTTCCCAATCTCCTCTATCACCCAAAAATACAATAAAAGGACAACAAACACCCTTCCCTCCCTTTCTTAAGATCTGAATATGGGTGAAAAAGCTAAACAGATATTTGAACCTTAATGAAACTTCCATCATAAATATTAATATTGAGTGAAAATATTTCTTAGAGTGAAAAGTTTATGTTATGTCATACTAACATGCCTTGAAGAAACTTGTTTATCCCAGAGACCTGACTTTGCTACTCTGTATGGCATATAGCAATTATGGTTGCTAAAGTTTCAATTGATATAAGAGTTAAAATAATGGATTTTAAATTTAATTTAGAAAGATCAAGGGATCGATATATTTGATAGTGATGCTATATAAAGCTACTGGATGATAAAGGGCTTTAATAAAAATATAAAAGCAATTAATTGGAATAAGATTTGGGCAAGGAAGAAAAAATCCAAGAATCTCTTGATTAGAAGAAAAATTTAAAAACTGAGAAAATTGCAAGGCTCCTATTTTGAGACAATCATCTTGAGGGGGGGACTTGAAATATGGAGAAACTAAACTAAATAACTGAGAAACTAAAAATGTCTGTAAACAACTGGTTATAAAGTATGTTGTAGAACAGGGGTATCAAATTCAATTTCATTGAAGGCCGCATCAGGGCTTTGGCTGACCTCTGGGGACAAGGGCATGGCTGACTGGTGGGTGTGGCCGACTAGTTGGGCGTGGCCAGCTTGACGCCACTTTCCAAACTGCTGGCTTGCTTCCTCTTCACATTAAGTCAACCAGGCCGAAGCCATGCTGGCCTACTTGGGTAGACCAGGCTGAAGCTTCACTGGCTTTCCTCTTTGCACCAGGTATACTGGGCTGAAGCTTTGCTGGCCTGATCTTTCCTCTCTGCATTGGGTAGGCCAGGCCGAATATTGCTGGCCTGATCTTTTCTCAGCATTGGGTAGACCGGGCCTAAGTGATGTGAGTAGACCAGGCCAAAGTGATGTGAGTAGACCAAGCCAAAGTGACATGGGTAGATCAGGACAGCCCTGCGGGCCAGATTCAACCACATTGCAGGATAGTTCCAGCCCGTTGGCCTTGAGTTTGACACCCCTGTTATAGAACTTTGAACTAAGAAAAATGTTAGTGAGTGCTTGTTTAATCATATTCTCCTAATTATTATAATTATAATTAAACATATTTATTTTTTACTATTCTTACTTAAATGATCATATCTTACTGTATAAAGCAATGCTATATTTTCCTTAAAACTGTGAGAATTATATTAATACTTATTTTATTAGAACTCTTCCTATGTCAGTTTAATTATTATATATTAAAAAGAGTATTGAAGGTATTGTCATTTATTTTGATGGCATTAATGAAAATACTATAGTTAAAAAAGCATAAAAAGTAAATATGATCTTTAATGTATACATTATCAGGAACTTCCACTGGTACAAAGATCCAAACTTTTAATAGAAACGTAGGACTATTAGTTATATTTGTTTTCTTTAACTGTGGTATACATCTGCTAAACTGTGTTAAAGCTCATTGAATTTGGTATTCAACACATTTTAAAGCAGAAATCTTGTCCTGGCACTCATCTTTCTCCTGGTAATTTTTTCCAGCTGAAATAGTGAGTTATGTGGTAGTTTTCTCTATATCCATCAGTTTTAATATTTGATACATCTTCCAGAACAATTTACTGATAAGAACCAAAGAACCACTGTATAACTTCACAATTTCCATATCAAATTTTACAGCACAGTGTTTTACATACATTTTCTGTTTGTTTTGAAAGGTAATGTTCCATTTTAAAATATGTAAGCAATTTGTGTTGTATTTTATTTTCATTTCCTAAAATTAAAATTATTGGATTGGCCTATAATAATTGTAAGGAAAAAATACCCAATGATCTGTCGAATTTTTTTTCAAGTAACTGCAATCTTCCTGGAGGAAAAAAAAACATGCTATGTCTATTTTAACCAGTTCTTGCAGTTCTTTTCAGATTCAGTAAATCCCTTAAAGACCACACAGATTCTTCCAGACAGGTTATCAAGAAATGAAAGCACTGATTAAAATCCACAATTCAAGGAGCTGCATGTGGCATTACTAATGGACTGGCTGAAGCCATTCTGTCATTTAAAAATAGCTAAATAAGAATTCTGTCCCATCTTACTTATTGCCTAGTTTCACCTGATCTATTTATATCACACAAGTTGAAGCTGATGTTATATAGAAAGTAAATAGTTCTGGGATTTTTGTTAGTTTTTTCATTCACTATATTTTTTTAATCTAAAAGAACAAGACCATTCATTCATTCAAAATACAATCAATATTATATAATATGATACTATTAACTTCAAAGATATATTAATTTGATTGCTTTAATTCACCTTTAAATAGTTTTAATATATCCTT
Source organism: Laticauda laticaudata (assembly GCA_004320025.1). Lineage (NCBI taxonomy): Eukaryota > Metazoa > Chordata > Lepidosauria > Squamata > Elapidae > Laticauda > Laticauda laticaudata. The sequence goes on from BHFT01060184.1 coordinate 5,195, forward strand.
TCTGATCTTTTCATGAAATATTTGAATGTTGATATACAATTAGTAAAGAAACAAAATTCTCACATATCTATGCCAGCTAATTTTATAACTGTATCTCTTTCAAGCATAGAAAAGCTGAGATGAGTAAAGCTATCAGTTTTGCTTTCTGCTATATTCAAATGTAAATTTGTGTGTGTGTGTGTGTGTGTAGTTCTGTCCCAAAGGATCATGCAGTTGCAGTAAACTAGGATCATGTTATTTTTTATTATTATAGAGATCATATCGTGAATCCAAAAAGTATACAGGAAGGCTGCTGGGAAAAGGGAATGTTAATATTGTCTGGTGTTAATATTGATATTAAAAATGTTTATTAAAATGGATTTTTAAGAAATGGATTTGTTATTCCAGCAGATGGAATAACAAATATTTTAAGAAGTACTGCACAAAAAGCAAAATACATAGTGGGCAAATTAATAGTATCATCACCACTGAGGAAAAAAAACTGAAACAAAGAATGAAATTAAAGAAAAAGCTATCCAGAATTGCTCAATGGCAAGACAAGCAGAGTATAAATGTAATAAATAAATAAATAAAAATAATAAAAGGGTTCAGGGAATTTGCATTAAAAGCTCAACATTTTAAGGAAACTGGCAAACGAATTTTAAATTAATCATTATAAAAACTAATGCTTTCAATGTAAACATAAATAATACAAGAGACTAGGAAACCAAAGCCAAAACTGTATTTTATTCCTGTTGATCCCTTCAAGAATGGCTAATCAAGTTGTAAGAGTATGCTTTGATTCTAGAACTTAGTATCTTAAAAATAAATATGACACAGAATTTAATTTCGGAATTACAACTTTATACACAGTTTTGGTTTCTCTCTACATAAAACCTTAATAAAGTCCAACAGATATAAAAGGCTTCTTATATTAGAGTAGATTCTTATCAATATGGCATTATTTAACATTTTCAATTTCATTTTGTATCAGAGTTACCAGAGTTCCTGATATTGACATTTTGTTTAGTGATTATAGTAATCTGTAGGTCTTTAAAATGATATAATATACTTTACTTTTAAGTGAATTACATACTAAAATTATCATTCCCATGATATTCTTAAATCTAATGTTCTTTCATTACTATCTTAATCAGAAGACTAAGATACTAATGAAAAAACATTGGTTTTAAGAATATCACGGGAATGATAATTTCAATTTTTTTTGTTCTTTATGACATATTTTTCTTAAAATGTTCTGTAAATTAAAAAAAAAAAGATTTCTTCTTTTAAATGAGACTGTGTGTGTGTGTGTGTAGTTCTGTCCCAAAAGATCGTGCAGTTGCAGTAAACTAGAATCATGTTATTTTTTTATTATTATTGAGATCATATTGTGAATCTGAAAAGCATACAAGAAGGCTGCTGGGAAAAAGGAATATTTACAACATTAGTTAAAACAGAATTAGAATGGGATTATATTTTAAAAATATAAACTTTCATCAGTTTTCACAGAAATTCAATCTCCTAACATGGTAATAGAAATTGAATTTTTGAATAATGGATAAAATAGCCTATTCACAATGTTACAGTCTTAATATTGTTTAAGTAATTAATATTTCTTTTATTGAAATTCAGAGAAAGCTAAAAGAACATATGCAGAAACAAGTCCTTTTACTTAATATTTAATTCAAGAAAGGAAAGTTACTTTAACATGAAGTCTCTAGCTGGTATAACTTTCTGCAAAAAACTATTCACAGTGAGAAACTCTCTTTATGTTATCAAGCAAAATAGAAGAAATATGTCTGTTTTATGAGCCATTTATTTTTCATACAGGTCAAAACCATTCTATAAAAATAAAACATAATTCCTCTACGAAATATATGTCTGGTATGATACCAGGGGAAATTCAATATATTTTTTTCCAAAGGATTTCACATTGGACCAATCTTGGTAAGAATTTGGAGCATTTAACCAACTGGTTTTTAGAAAAAAGAATCTCAGAAGTCAATATTACATTACTTATGTTACTCACAGACAGACAAATATAAGAATCCTTTCCTTTATTTGTTTTCTTACACACTAAAGCATCAAGAGCTTGCAAATCAAAGGAATAAAAAGGACAACTTATAACATTTTGGAAAGAATCATTTATTAAAAAGGATACATACTATAGTCCAACACCATATTACACCAGCCATACATTTTTACTACACAGAATATATTGTACTACAGGCCTTGTAGTGCCAATGAAGCTCATTCTAGTAATATATCCAATGAATCATATTTCCTTTGCAGAGAAAATTATTTTGATATATGTTTCTCAATTGTCTCCTTTGTTATAATGTAGCTTTAATATAACTGATAATTTTTACACTGGTGGATTGCTCAGCTATGTTATCATGGAAAAACTGAAACCTAAATGAAATAATCATAATCTATTATGCCGAACCTTTTTTAAGAAATTCCTGTAAGAGTGATCTCCCGACTGAATAAATGTGTTTTATATTAAGCACTTCTTCTGGGCATCCATTGTTTTACTGATATATGTATTTTTGTAATATTGCTGATAATCAGTCATACTGTACATAAGAACAATTCCTGGAAATAGATCTTTTAGAATTTAAATCAGAAAGTTAGTACTTTCAATTTTAAAAATGGCAAAGTCGAATACCCAATAGCTGATTCAATTGTAAGAATTATTCCATTTCTAAGCATAAATTACATTGGTGACTAAGATCACCCTCCAACAGCTTTTATAGAAATATCTATAATGAGATTTTTTAGCCTGAAATTGAAGCTGCTTATCATTTAAATTTTCATTTCTATTCAGCTCAGAAATTTAGTCCTAAGGTCCATGGAATAGATCCTTTATTAGCAAGCAAAGAAGATAATTATTGTTCTAGATCTTCTCTGCAGCAGGATCAGAAGTTGGTCACCAGAGCCCATTTGGTATTTAATCCATTTTTAAATGGATTAAAACTTTTTTCAGGATTCTTTTTTATTTATCCGCAGATATTGATTTTAAACATTTGGGATCCAGATTTTTTGAGAAGTTTATTTTTACAACTTACCATGCTACCTGGATTAAGGATAGAATCCTATGTTATAATTTCAGTGTGTCCAATCCAGGATTCCTAATGAAAATTTTGTTGCTATTTGTTGTTGTTGTCTGTCTTTCTCTTTCTTTCTTTCTTTTTTTCTTTCTGTCTTTCTTTCTTTCTTTTTTTCTTTCTTTTTTTCTTTCCAGACAACCTATTTTACCAGATACACATATACACAAATTTTCTTTGAGTCCTCCCATTTTTGTAGGGTTTTTTTTTATTAACCATTATTTAACAATTAAATATTTATTTATTTTCTGTGACCTACATGGACCTCTGACTGTTTCCCCATTAAGGATTTACAATTTCTTCATAGCTTCACCCAAACAACATTGCAGTGATATCAAGTCTATCCTCACTGGTGTTTTGGTTCAACAGTGATTGAATGTTTCTGCAAAACACTATGAGGCTAGTAGAATATGACTTAAATATATAATTTTTTAAAAAAAATTTAATCCAGTATTATTCCTTTTTTCATGGAATTTATCAAATCGTGCAGTGTAACTGGGTGATGAAGTTGGCCATTGCTGGGCTTCAGGGTTTAGTGACAATGACCTATAGGACAAATTTTGATATTTCAATAAATGTGGCTGACATCTTCAAAGATCAAGAGCTCTACTCTGCTCTGCTGACCACTACCCAGGGACAGATTAGTTTTCTGTCTTTATAGCCAGGTATCTTAACATATAATTGGCCTTTAGCCAAAATGCTGGTGAGGGCTAGTCTTGAAGTTTTGAGGTTTTTAAAAAAACTAATATTGTTCCTTTAAAAATATTTTTTATCAAGGAAAATTGTTAGCTGATATATATAAATGAAATCCAAACTCTACTTCATGGACAGTAATTTTAATTAACAAGCACTCAAGCTTTCTGATTGAATAAGAAATTAACAATCCAGATTATTGGTTAATGTTTGTAATTAAATGTTTTATTTAAAATATTGCTTTAAGTTTATTAAGAATTTTCAAAATATATTACTTATTTGCTTTTATCGTGGCAACACTAATTAAAACCTTGATGAGTGCTTTTTCAATTTTGAACCATTTTTTGTCTCCATATTCTGTTCTTGCTGTGTGTACAGGTGAAACTCGAAAAATTAGACTATTGTGCTAAAGTTCATTTATTTCAGTAATGCAACTTAAAAGGTGAAACTAATATATGAGATAGACTCATTACATGCCAAGGCAAGATAGGTTCAAGCCGTGGATTTGTTCATAATATGGAGATGATGATGGCTTACAGCTCATGAAACCCCAAATCACACAATCTCAGAAAATTAGAATATTTGCCATTCAACCAATAAAACAAGGGATTGTACATAGAACAATATCGGACTTGTGAAGAGTATAACGATGCATATGTACTGAGTACTTGGTTTGGATCCTTTTGCAGCAATGCCTCAATGCGGCGTGGCATGGGGAAGCTATCAGCCTGTGGCACAGGCTGGAGGTTGTTGGAAGACCAGGATGCTTCAATAGAGGCCTTCAGCTGTTGTTCGGTCTCATGTCTCTCATTTTTTCTCTTGGCAATGTCCATAGATTCTCTATGGGGTTCAGGTCAGGCAGGTTTGCTGGCAATCAAACACAATAATCCTGCGCCAATCAAGCACGGTCATTGATCCAGGTTTCCAATGCTTATAGCAGTGTGGGCAGGTGCCAGTCCTTTCTGGAAACTGAAGTCAGCATCCCCATAAAAGGTCATCTGCAGAAGGAAGCATGAAAGTGCTCCAAATATCTCTAGTAGACCAGCTGTGTTGACCCTGTTCTTAATGAAACACAGTGGACCAACACCAGCAGATGAACATGGCTCCCCAAATCAACACAGACTGTGGAAACTTCACCTGTGGACTTTCAAGCATCTTGCAGTGTGTGCCACTCCATTCTTCCTCTAGACTCTGGGTCCTTGGTTTCCAAATGAGGATGCAAAGTTGCTCTTTGTCAAGAAAAGAGGACTTTGGACCACTGTAGGCAACAGACCGATTCTGTTTTCCTTTCTGTTTACAGTCATCCCTGCTTGGTGCACCTTTTTCTTCCACACTTTTTCCCTTCCACATAACTTTCTATTAATGTGCTTTTTGATACAGCACTTTGGGAAACATCCAGCTTCTTTTTCAATGATCTTTTGAGGCTTTCCGTCCTTATGGAGGGGTATCAATGATGGTTTTCTACACAACTGTCAGCGGTCAGCAGTCTTTCCCATGATTGTGATTCCTTACGGACCAGACTGGAAGAACATTTTAAAGGCTCAGCGAATCTTTTGCGGGTGTTATGGCTTAATTAGCTGATTATAGTGGACACTTTGCAGCCAGAATATTGAACCTTTTCACAATATTCTAATTTTCTGAGATTGTGGATTTGGGGTTTTCATGAGCTGTAAGCCATAATCATCTCAATTATGACAAATAACGGCTTGGACTATCTTGCTTTGCATGTAATGAGTCTATCTCACATATTAGTTTCATTTAAGCTGCACTACTGAAATAAATGAACTTTTGCACAATATTCTAATTTTTTGAGTTTTCACCTGTATATCATACAGTTCTCAGTTGGTGAATGGATTCAAACACTGCTGGGTTCTCTTGAAGAGAATTTTATTCACATGTGATATCAAGGCTATGGTTTAGTGGTTGGAACAATCTTTTGTATCATCTTTCTTTGGTATTGTGATAAATATTGGCATTTTCTATTCTTTTGGCCATTGACCAGTTTTTCCAAACACTTTGGCTAAACACTTCAATGCTTTTGTTGGCAGCGGTCTCAGCAACTCTGAAGGAATTCTATCAACTCCTGGGCTTAGCGATTAGGCTCTGGGTTGACTGCCCACACTAACCCATCCTCCATGATATCTAGTTCCATTTCTGGTTGGTCAGCTTCTCCTCTTACAGCTTGGCCTTGTTTTTTTTGTTTATGTACAGTTGTTCTGCATATTCCTGCCATCTTTCTTTGATTGTTGATTGTGCAATTCCTGCTCATCATGTTCTCTGACCATAGCCTTTCTTGCCATAAAGCAATTTCTGGCCTTCTTCACATAAATAATCATTATCTTGTATGACCTCTCATGGCTAATTCATCCAGCTTCTTTTATTGTTCAGTCCAATACTTTTCTTTTCTTGTCTCTCTTTGGAACTTTGCATTTAGTCTTCTCATTTCTTCCCAATGGCTTTTGCTTTCACTGATGCCTAGCTTATTGATGTTGAGCTATTCATTTCATTTTTAACAATGTTAAGTTTTCTTATATTTAAGCCATTGATATTCCATGTTCCTAATTTGAAGATCTTTGAATAACGAAAAGAACTCTTTTCACTCGGAGTTGTGTCAACAGTTTCAGGGCTATTAGGATTTACCCCATTTGCATCATGGATACTTCTGCTACTATGTCTCTTTACTTTATTGGTCCCTTTCAGCCAGGGATACATACTGCTCAATACCATATCTCCCACATCTTTGAGTCAACATTTTATTTCTTTTTCTGAGATTATTGCAACAGAATTATTTTTTATCTGTTAAGAGTCTTACGGGATTCATCAAAGATATCCCTTATATTTTCTTTTTTTTAATTTTATATTGAATCCATTGGTTTGATTTATTACCTGAATCAGATGGATACAAATTGTTACTATGTTACTGATATATAATTGAGAATTACGTATTTTCTATTACATAATTTTTTATTATGCAACAGTTGATAATCTATCAATTAATTAACATAAATTTCACATAATTATTTCTATACAAATGTGTAATTATTGAGGTTTAAATTGCTATTTGAATTCTTTTTAATATGTGGAAATTATTATAAGGAAATGTGTTTTTTTTAATATGAATATTAAACTTATTATTTACTTTGTTTCAGATCCAAATTGACATACAATCCCATTGAATTTCTAGGAAAAGTATTTCAAGGGTGATGAATTTATTAAAGATCACCTGATGCTAACATCTTGATTATGTCCAGAATTTTTATACAGGAAAGATATACCCTTAGAATTTCATTACCTAAATTATTACAAATTTCACTTTATCATTGAACATATGTCTACATTCAACGTCTTTATGAAATCAAAGTGAAGAACATGTGATGTGACACACTTGACAACATGGAAGTGGCTTGGCTACATTTTTGGTCACAGGTCCATGGTACTTTACATATGTCTGCAAGGTACATTTTTAAGAATTTGAGCTGAAATTATAAATTTCAGTTCTTATTAACATTAACATTATTAACATTAACACTCTTGAATAACCCAATTTTGAAAAATGCAGGTAAATCTCAGCATATTAATATTTTAGATCAATGTATAGGAATCAAAGTCTAAACCATCTTGGAACAGTACAAGTTATTTGATTGCCTAAACTTTGGCAATTGCAAATTGTACAGTTATAGCCAATCCATTTCGAGGACTACTAGAAGATGTAAGTGGGAAACTGTATAAAATTTCAGGAACTCCTAATAACTTGTGCTTCATGAAGGCACTAGACATAAAAGTCACCAACTAAAAATCTGAACTATAACAGGAAGCTGAATAGGCAAAGTGGGACAGCATATTTGACAGCAATGGACAATTCTATAAAATTGTGAATCATGACTGTTGTAAAGCATGTAACTTTATTTTGGCCCACTTTTTTTTTCAAGGTGATAGATGACTGTTTCGTAGTCACTAGCTCTGCAAGTATGAGTTCCATTTAATTTCATTCCTGTCCCAAGTGTGGAGCCATCAGAGACTGGAACCATTCTGAACAGTCTGATTGGAATATTTAAGTTAATACTGGGGAAATGATCCCTTCTCCAAGATACTTTAGAAGGTACTTCAGAAGGTAAAAGGAACAGTCAGCAAGGCATTGTTGGGCAAAGTGGCAAGGTTCTCATAGTGCAAATATAGGCCTTTGTGTACTAGCATAATTTGTTTTGGAAAGTCTTTACAGTTTTGCAGGCTTTCAGCCATGTGGGTTCAACTTCTAAAGTATGTGACAAATGAGTACAACTGGAGGAAAGAATGCTAGTGCCTTTCTCTTACTTATATTCTTCTTCAGGGCTCAAGCAGACCCAGATTAATATAATAATTATATTTGTGGTATTTGGTTAATTAGTTCATTTCATATTATAAACAGTCTCTCTTTGTTCAATAGAACCTTTTTCACTCTAGCCATATTTTGACATAATAACTGAAATTCTGTGGCATATTCCCATGCCAAATGTGTTACTTGATGGCCAGAAATGGCCAGAAACAAAATTAAGTTTTAGAAATGACAAAAAAATATGATAGTTTTCAGGTCCATTATTAAGCTGCTTTAATCCTGCACAGGATTTATCATCTTGGAAGTCTTCTGTACACAGAAAAATGTACAGTTCACATTCATTGATTAAAAAGCATGAGTTGGTTATTTGGATTGTCCTCACATTCATCTGATTTACAGTAGAAGCAGGCATTCAGTGTTAAACAGCTGCAGAAGAACAGCTGCAGAATTTGCCTGGATCCATGCTGGAAGAGTGGCTATCTGTGATAGTGATTGATTTTGATTCTATCCCATTTTCTGGGCTACCTGTTTCACATCTGAGTGAACAGCTTCCTCTATGTAACCACCAGGATATGTTGCTTGATTGATAGTCAGCAGAGTTTCCAGAATGTCAGTAGCCATTATACTGATCCTTGATCTGCACATGACAGAGCTATTCCTTTTACATTACAGAAAAGGCAATCAAGCTGTCAGACTCCCCAGTCTAGGGCTGAACGTAATTCTCAAGTTCCAATTTGACATAGTTTAATTTGGCTATTTAGCTTAGATTGACTGAAGTTTCTCTTGTATACATACACATTGTAGCTAAATTTCATGTTAAAAGGAAGCTAATTTTAGTAGTTGATTGTCTTCTATAACACGTTCTCACAATCAGTGGACTCTTTTTCTTGGTTATTTAAATAATAGTATTTATAGCCTTCAGAACAAGCAGTTGTTCTTTGTTGACATAATTGATATATCTGCCCTTGAAACCACTGGCTGTTGGCTTGTCTCTAACATAAACAGGATTTGAAACAAAATATTGATGAATTCCTATTAAGAATTCCAACCAGCCAGCTTGCATTTTCCATCATATTTAACTCTGTTTCTTCCTCCCACAATACTTTTCTGTTCTCTCTCCCAAGAAATATTCCTTGCCAATTCAATCTTTTCAGGTTTTTGTTTAAACTTGGTTTGTTGTTGTTATTGTCTTTTTTTGAATGAGATATGTCTCTTGGGATTTTTCCTGGAGTGACTTCTTTACCTTGGAAGAACTTCCCCATCCAAGATGATTGTACTATCATGTTTCTCTATAATATCATGTCTACTCCCATGTTTGTTTTAGTATCTTCATGTCTAGACCACACTATTATTTAAAAACCATGGTGAATAGTTTTCAGTTCATGAAAACACCAGATGCTTTGTGTTTGACAAATGGTTGGTGAGTAAATTTGGTTTTGTTGTATATGTTTATAAGCTTACCATTTATTTTGATTTTAGTGTGACTGCAATGATAATAAGCATAGTAAGAAAAATGTTTATTTTAATTTATCAATATCTTCAGTATTAGCAGATTGTATTCAACTATAGATTACAGATCGTTAGATGTTATGATAAGAAGTCATCATTAACCTCTTTTGAATACTGCAGTACTTTTGAATAATCAATATTACATTAAGAAATTTCTTTTCTGTAAAATAAGATTCCAATAAAGACTTATCCCACATAATAATATAAATAAAATAGATGGTGCTTTATTTTATTTATTTCTACAGGCTCACATTATATAGCTATCTTCTAAAATAAATATTGTGATAATTTCTCTTGAGTATCACCATACCTGAACATTCATTTGAAATCAAATTAAAACAATGAATGGTTAAACATTATGTACCTTTTTAGTGTTTTGTCCTAATAAGAAATAATGCAATTCTTTAGTGATAGGTAAAACGATCTGTGCTCTTACAAAATTAATTATGCTTAAACAGCAATTTATATGTAATACTAATGCATACTGTACAAAACTTACTGTACTGGTTTTGACAGTAATCACTAACATTGGTCCTTCCTTTTCAGTCTTTTTCATGCATTGGGAGCAGTTAATGTGTTGCTGTCCCACAATATCCTCGAGTTAAATTGTAATTGCACTATTGACAACATTACTGTAAATTTTTGACACATCATTATTCATACTTAACCACTTGACCTGGAATAAATGTTAAAGCAATTACCGCTGAGAGTTTTTCTATAAGAAAAGTGAAGCAAAGTTTAGAGATAATCAACGTGCAAAACCTATCTCGATAGCAATTGGAAAAATGGCAAATCCTATTAAACAGATTTTTATTAGCCAAGTTGATGCCAGTAGATATTATCTGGCTATTTAGTCTTATTAAAAAGAAAATAAAGCATCTAATTGTTTACTATCCTGGAACTTATTGCAGTTTGTAATTTGCAACAGAAATTAGATTTTATGTGGTTCATCTATTTCCTCACATTGCAGTATGAGAATTATTTGGTACAATGAACATCTGCTCAATTCTCTTGTCAGAAGAGCAACACTCAAAACAACCATTTCTATGTGTATATTTATATTCAAATATATTTCTTTTTACCTCTATTTTAGAACATTTGTTTCAACATATTTCATTAAAATGGATGTTCATTTCAGAACATTTTACTGCTGCTAAACATTTTTTTTAACACTGAAAAATTCATGTCAGTTAAAGGACGAGAAAGAGATATGTTCCATTTCTGACAAAAATAATTTTCCAACAAATTCATTCCATTTGTACCTAACAGGCAAATTTCCTTTTTTATGTGAACAATATTCCTAACACTGAACTTCATGGTATATTTTTTTCTTGTTGGTTTTACAATAAATATATGGATTTACTTATAAGTTGGATTTACAATAAGTATATGGCCAACCATCAGTTCACACCCTGCTGATCAATGCCCAGACATGCTGGGTAGGCCATGTTGCAAGGATGCCAGACCATCACATCCCTAAACAGCTCCTCTCGTGGAAAGTAATTGCATGGGGGACAAAGGAAGCAATACAAAAACATATTGAAAGTCTCCTTCAAGTCCCTGCACGTTGACACCACCTCCTGGGAAACCCTAGTACAAGATCAATCAACATGGTGCACGTTGATCCATTATGGCTGCCAGAGAAGCCTTAGTAGAAGAACGACCACAGCACAAGAGAAGCAAGCACTCTGCAAAGCCAGAGCTGCAAATGCTGAAACAATGGTACCTACACATGTCTGCCCGACAGGTGGCAGAACATTCCGTGCCCATATAAGCCTTACCAGCCAACTGTGGACACACCATGGACAGCCCACAACCTGTTAGATGTCAAGGTTCTTTTTGAATATGTTGGATGAACATCATCATATAGATTTACTAAGAACAAGGATTTCTTTTTTACTGTTTCCGTCTTTACTATCCACTTTCTTAAAAACACCATTAAAATACAGGTTACTAATTATTGATATATCATTATTGTTGTTAGGTAACAAATTGTTATGGGAAGCTAACAAAGTTTCAACTTTTGGTATATTATTGAAGCTTCAGTCTTCTTCCCTCAAATTTAAGAAAGTAATTCTTTGGAAATTTAATTAATAAAGCTTTTTTAAAAAAGGCTACTACTGTTCAAAGTTTGGGGAGAATATGAAACTAATTTATTGCCTGCATTGAAGGGGATCATATCTTTTATGAATCTGAAATAGCCAGTGGCACAGCTATTAATCAGATAAACAAAAGATTTTGGTGTTAAAATTTTTAATATAGCCTAATTCAGCATGTGCTTATTAGGGTGGTAAATTTAACAGGAAGAACTTAATTGTTTAGATTTAAACTTTTCATGTTGTATTATTTCTGAAGAGACTTATTTTTAGACATAAACCAATAAATGTGAATCATAGTTTCAGAGGCAGGAATGGAAATTAGGATTATAAGGACATGACTCTAAAAAAGATTTTCTTTACAAGAAAAAATACTCTTAACTATCTCAATGCACAAATAACTTGCTGCTGTTGGAGGTTTTGTTTTGTTTTATTTTTTACTTTTCTCCAGCAATGACAACTGCAGATGAAGAATATAGTAAAAAGAAATACGCAAATGTTAATAAATATATAAAGAAGTGGTACTTTTTCATTTAGAGATGAATCAAACATAGTTCATCACTATACAGATATGAGAAGTATTAAAATATGGAAAACAACATTTTTAACTTAAAGATTTAAATGAGCTTTGAAAACATTTTTGCTGTACATGAAATTTAGGGAACTTGAACAATAGATGATGAGACAGATTTTCCATTCACATTAACAAAAAATCTATATGTCTGGAAACATCAAATCTTGAAAGCATTTTCAAAAGTATAGGCAGCATACTGTATTCTGTACTCTGAATTAGTGAAAATTAGAGTAATTATTCAGCTGTAAGTTCAGAGTTATAGACAAGCCTGAGGAGAGGGAGGTTCAGTTGGTACATTGTTCTGGGGCCCATGGAGCTCAAAAAGGGCCTATGAAGGTTTTGTAAAAAATTACAGTGTGTCATCATGGATGCGTTCGGGCAGGGATGGGGGTGGGGACTGGTGGGGATGGCTCGTAGCAAAACACTCCCAAAATTCATCAGAGGGCAAACAGCAAGGAAAGAAGGAGTGTCCTTCTCACGCAGCAGTGGCAGCAATGATTGCTACTCCTCCATCTCCAGGCTCCATCTCTTCCTTTCTCTTTCTCCCTTTCTCCCCAGTTCTTGAATAATTAATTTCCACTTCTCGCCCTATCGAAATCCTTCATGCCAAAAGGAAGGAGACACCATTGTTAGCTTCGTTGGAGGATCTATGCATGCCAGGGAAGCATCACTTTTCTTTCATTTGTATATACTAGAGTGAATCATTCTTCTGCCAGTCAGAAAAAANTTCTTCTGCCAGTCAGAAAAAAAAAAAAAAAACTACTTGTGGGATGTGCAGACTCCAATGTCCCTTCCCCGTACTTCATCCTCACCCCTCCCCGCTTCTCAATCTGCTTCATTGCACTGGCATTCCCCCCATTTTTCTAACCAGCCTCTTGGTTTCGAGTTATGTTGGTGCAAGGAGTAACGCGAAATCCACAGGGTGGTGTGGACAGGGAGGGGAGCCCTCATGGTCATGTTAACTTAATGTGTATGTGAGGGGGCTGATATTAGTCTTGTTCCAGCACTTAATAATCCTCTTGGCAGCCCTGGTTATAAATACCAGAGTATGTTTAGCACATATTACAAAAGCATGATCCAGTAGAGAAAGTGGCATGCTCTTTGTAATAAACATAATATATAAAGATAAAGACTATAGAAATGAATTAATTAAAATTTATTACAGTTATAGATCAACTTCTTGGAGAAGTTCGTTTTTACTAAATGTTTAAAAGATATTTTAGAGGAGCCAAGAAAACCTGTGTTGTTGACCATGTTGGCTCACTGTAGTAAAATGAATAGCATTACAGTGGGAATAGAAAAGAAATGTTACTTTTGTGATTATAAAGATTTTGTTCCTCACAAATGCACAAATGCATTTACTTTCTGAAACAGAGCTTTTTCCAACCTACATTAAAGAAAATTATAAACATGTGGGGGAGTACTTATGGGCATAATCTATGAACTAATGTTGCATTTTGAACTAAGCATTTATTTCTAGATAAACTTTTATTGCTTCCTAAAATATATATAGGTACCCAATATAAACAATAAATATGCAGAGGCTAATGTACATAGTCTTTATTTCAATATTCTATAGACCATGCTCATGTACTTGGGTTTTTATTTAGAATATTCAGTATATTTTACCAATAACTAATACAGGTTTATTTTGTAAAAATATATTCAGTTATCATTACAAAGGGATTCTGAACATTTTAGAACTTCTGTCTCATATATGTCAGTGAAACATCTATTAATCTACCATTTTTGGCAAGCTATATATATGTTGCAATTCAGCAAATAACAAAAATTATTACCTAATCCTACTAATGTTCAGGTGTCAGCAAAATTACCAATATTTTATTAATATATCACCTGTTTAGTTTAAAAGGCCCAGAGCAACACATCATGAAAAGAAATATATTATTATTGTACAATCATACAAGCAGCAGTTTCAATCTTGAATCCTAATCTTAAACATGTCACAAATAAACTACAGACAAATTCCTTGATGCAGATGAAGCTCCACATCCCATCTTATTTTATGTTTTAAACTCTTAATTAAAAATAAAGATATGGGAAACTGCTATGCTGCAAAGAAAAGCATTAGCCTGAAGCATAATCATAATTTTTGAATGAATTTTTTAGAATGATTCTTCTCCTTGGTGACCTTCTTAAAAAGAAAAAATTGCAAGAGCTATGGCCCACTTCTGTTTGAAAGTGAATCCACCTGAATAGAACAAATGACAAAGATAAGTTGTGTGGCAGAATAGAATTATACAAAGCACTTTGCTGATGTTTCATCTGGACACATTGAGATGCTTCAGTAAGTATCAAGAGACAATTTGCCGCAATCAGCCTCCTTATCTCAGTGATTGTAGTTTTGTATTGCACATATGTATTGTAGTGCACATAGGGAGAAGACTACAGGTTGATCGGAGTAAAGCAGAGCAATCAGATCATTGCAACAACAGAACAATGAGGAGTTTTTACACAACAGAAAAATTTTGCCAGCTCCTGCAGGGAGAACCTTCTGCATGCCATTCAAATTACTAATTCCTCCACATTCAGCTGCACAGTGGCATATGAAATACAGCTAACAGCCAATTTTTCAAAATATGTGTACATTTCTCCGACTATATCTCACCAGCGTTCACACTCATGCAGTCTTAGGAACATTCCTGTATGCTCCTTTTAGCCATGCATATTTGCTCTGAAGTTTTCCTCCAGTAAGGTTATATATCCTGAAACAAAAGCTGTTATATATCCTGAAACAAACATTCAGAGATTTTTCCAGACCATGTCTTGTCATTTTAACTGCTTAGCTATTGCACTTGACAGATGTCAGTGAAATATTCAGATAGCGACGAAAAAATTTTCTCCTCCCCACCACCACCATTTTGTGACTATCTTCCCATTCTTGCCAGGCAGAAAAAAGTCAAACAATAGAAAAAATTGACAGTTAAGAAAACTGGTAGAAATGTTGGTAAAAGAACTGTTTCCACCACTCTTTGACACTTCATCAACTATTGCCAGCAGGGAATAGCAATAAAGAGTTCTTTTTTGCTACTACTTCCTGATTATCTCAGTTTAAAAAAAAAAACAAACCTGAGAACTGCAAATGTAAAATAATGCTTTTTGCCCTTTATTCCACCTGCCACATGATGTCTAAATGTCATTTTCTGCTTTTTAGGTATGTGGATATTGAGGTTTGGATTAAATGCCACAAAGAAAACTTGAAAATGAAAATATCATTTGTATAATATATTATTCGGGTTTTCTCCCGCGTAGAATTGGAAGTATCTAGGCAATGTTTCGATGAAGTCTCATTCATCATCTTCAGG
>BHFT01060185.1:0-16311 GCA_004320025.1 Laticauda laticaudata
GCCTTTGCAATTAAAATTTTCAACCCATTATCTGTTAAACACGCTTATGGTTACATCCTTATATCTTTTCTCTGCTTCTCCATTTCTTGTTTCTGTTTTACCACTTCTTTTCTTGCCTTCTTCCCCCTCTTCTTCCCGCCTCCCCTTTACCCCCTCATCTCTCTACTTCTAACTCTCTCATCTGTAATCTCCTCTTCTGTTTTCTAATATTTATATTTATCTTTCAAATTTTCTTCTTTTGGTTGTTTTTTCTAGTCCCCCCAGCTTAAAATTATTTGTTTCATTAAATGGCTTCTTCTTTATCCAATCTTCTTTTTCTGCAAGCGTTTCTTGTTGCTTCTCATTAGTTCCAGAATCTCCATTTCTAAGAATTGAAACATGAAGCCAAAAGAACTTGTCTCTCTTGGTGAAGCTTCTTTCCATTTTTTTAAGTTCCATTTTCAGTTCTTCTAAGGAGTGATACCATTTTAAAGACTTTTAAACAACCACCCAGTTTAATTTTTTGTCACTCTTAGTTGCAAAAAATCAAAAATCACCAGGCACTCCAATAGTCCAAGGCTGTTACTAGTTGCTTCTTTTTTCCACTTTTATCTTCCTGGTTCTATTATTTTATTACCAAGTTTCAATTAAAATGTATCTTGAGGAATCTTGTTTAACATTTCACTATAAGTTCCTTTTAATTACAGTTCCATTTCTTAATTCCAGGGAAGTCTCCTCCATTTTCCAGATCCTTGTCCTTTTATTCTTGTTTTTTTCCTCCTTTCCTGCTTTTAAAAACTTTTAAGTGTCCAGAAATCTTTTATTATCCCTTTGACTTTTATTTTCAGCTTAGATGCCTATTAATGTCAAAGTGGATTTTTTTTTCAATTTCTTGCTTAAGTCTCTTTAGCTGTCAGTATAAAAACGGGAAGAAAAAAAAAAACCTAATCCTTTCCCTTCTCTCTCTCCTTCGCGACGCTTCAAGATCGTCTTTGGAACAATGTTGTTAGTTTAAATTCCAGGGTACCTTATTTGTTGCTTTTACTAGTATTGACCGGTCAACCAAAATTTTCTCTTATTATCTTCCTCCTGCACATTTCTTTTCCATCAAGTTCTCATTCTTCTTTGTGGTGGCCATTTCTGACCACCGCTACAACTGCCTTTGGGAAAGGGAGTAATGGCCAGCTGGGGAGGACAGATGCGGCTCTCCTCAACCCTGCAGGCAGTCTCCCCCCTCTTCACCACTTCTACAGGGTGGCTTAGCCCCAAAACCAGCCAGCTCGGGGCGTTCAAGTGGCAAGCACGTATAGAAGCTTTGGAGAGATGAGGTTTTGGTCTGTCGCCAAAGAAGCTCAAACTGGAAGTCCCAACTAATAAGCTTTTCTGAGGTCTCTATATCCTAAACACTTGGCGATAGACAAAATATTTATTATGAAATAAATGAAAAAACCCCAAAGGTTAGCTATTTTTTGTTTATCCAATTTCTTTATATGTCAGCAGGACTTGCACGATGCTTTGATAATTATAGCAATGACATGCAAAAATTAGAAATTAAAAAAAGGGGAGAGTCTGAATACTTTCTTGCAGAACTAAATGTTTATAATTAGATTCTCAATAATTTATCTGTAGCTAGATAAATGAGAAATATTATTTTAAAACCAAATAATAAAAACATTATTTCAGAAAGAAACTGAAAGAGGAAAATGAAATCTCAAGACAAAAGAGGCTGATAACTTGCTTATTATGTATCATTATCTCAATGAATTTTATAGTTGTTCTTAAGTTTTTCCTTACAGGCTAGAAGACTCTGGTGATAAATAATTCAGAAACATATATGTATATTGATGAGGTGTAAGTATTCCACTGTGTGTATAAAACTCACATATTTCAGCTGGCTTGTTCTAATGCATGAACATTTTCCAACAGTTGCTGGAAATATATCTCAAAACTGATGAAAAGAATATAAAATCCATTATGTAATACATAGGTGAAAATTGATCTGCAATTTATGAAAAGGTTTTGCATAAGAAATCTGTGACAAGACATATTGTAATCCCACTAATTTTATTTTATTTATGTGTTTCTTCATTTGTTTGTTTGTTTATAATAGTAGTGGGAGTAGTCATACCTTTTCTGGCCTGCAAAATTCAAGAAGATTCAGAGATTCAGGCAGCCCCAACTCTTTGATTGAGGCTATTAATGGTCATCTAGATTTTTTCATCCCAGATATAACATGCACACTTTATTAATAAATACTATAATTAAATTTACTGGTCCTATTTTAAGCTTTAATCTGTGACTCTCCCAGAGAGTCACAAATTATCAGAAATTTTATTTATTTATATATACAACTGAGAAATTCTATCTGCTATTTCTGCACCTCAGACAAAACTACACTGAAAGTGTTTGAAGTCTTTTAAACAAATCTTGAATTTCAAATGCATCTATATTAGAGTTGCCATATTATTACTTACATTACTGGGGGCATGGTACATTATTGGTCATTTTCTGAATGCTATAAAATATCTATCAATGAAACAAAATATATTTTCTTAAGCAAATTTCACCTGCAATTTTTTTTACAATGCTGAATACAAAGCAACATTTGGATCAAAGTCACATGAGGCCACATATTGTATAAGCAACCTTCTACTTTTGAAATACGTACTTAAAAACCACTGGCAGTTGTGATCAAGAGCAAATGAAAGGCAAAATGAATCTTTATTTCAAAGTTTCCCAAAGCTGCAATAGGATCTAGGTGCATAAAAAAAAAAGACAATAGCTCATCCAGAGGCAACTGAATATTTCAGTTACCTAATCAACTGCGGTCATTAAACAAAAAAAGTTTAAAAAAAAGATCAGAATCACATTATATTTGAAGACTCAGGAAATCTATGATTTGCTCTGAGAAGCTGATAATAATTAGCAATCCTATAGAGCTGCTTTGAAGAAAGTAGTAAACTGGAAAAACATTTTTTCTCCTCACATGCTAGCTGTCCACTTTAAACTGATGACTAAAATTATTATTGGCTTTTTGAAAGTTTAGAGGGAGGGGGAATTATACATCAGTGCTAATAACCCTGACCTTGAAGAATGGTTCACTAAACAACCAAAGCCAGTAAAACTATAAATAAATGAAGCCACAACACAGATTTCAACTTGATTAGAATGTAAAACTGGATGTTAGAGAGGTTAAAGGAAGAAATTCAAAAGGTTATATTTTTCTATAATATTCATTAGTGCTGATAAAAATATTCATTGTAGAAAAACTTCAAAATTCCAGATGTCAAGGTGGGATTATTTACATTATGAAAGCGAATCATAAAGTACAAAGTAACTTGATATATTATATTATGGCAAGCTAATTTTTTCCTTACTAGCTAGTGTTATCCATAGTTTCATTTTTTTTTCCTTTAAAAATGAAATAAAAACAGAAAATGTTGAATCATCAATGATAATTTTTTTCTTAAATTGTAGTTTCTAAAGCTATTAACATCTGGAATCTTCTTGAAAGCATTACATGGGAGTTTTATTTATTTGAAATGATATATTCACACAAAAAAGTAGATGAGAATAATTCAATTTAATTTAAATAAAAATATAAAACAGAATACTATGCTTTGCCACCAGAAATATTGGCAGTTTTGCTTCTTGTTTGCTTAACATTGTCCTCAAAATTATATTTATATTTTATTTTTATTTTATTTGTCAAACACGTACAAGATAACAAGTATAGACATGAACATAAACATGAACAAAGGAAGTAAATATAGATAAATGGGGACAGTAAGACAGGGACAGAAGGCATGCTGGTGTAGTTATGCACGCTCCCTTTAAGAACCTCTTAAGAATGGATGAGGTCCATGGTAGACAATTTGAAGTTGAAGTTGTGAGGGTTTGAGGTGGTAACAATGGAGTCAGTTATACCTGTCGGGATCCATATGCATCGGCACCCGACAGAAGTGATCTGTCAAATCCTGGAAGGACCAACATGAATCACATTGCAGCCATCATGCAGCTGGGAGGCAAAGGCTGAGTGGGGGAAACCCTGAAGCTACTTAAAGTGCAGCCATCACATCATGAAAACCACCTGGGAAGCAACGGCTGGGAGAATCCCTGCATGAAGCGTTGAGAAACCCAAAGCCTGAAGTGCTGATAATCCTTATGTTGGGTTTTGGGGGGGTATATACCATGGGCTGGAAAATGGGAATTAGGTGGGAATCGGTGAGAGGAAAGTGAGCACGTTAGGATGCAAGGAGTAAAAGAAACCAGTCATAGCCATATTAGGAATGGGAAGATTGGGAATCTAGCATAGGGCGGAAGTAGAGGCAATTAAGTAATAAAATAAATTATACTGGAAGGCAAACACTCCCAGTGCTAACCTGGATAGGGATTATCCCATTCTTGCCAATTACTTCAAACCTTTCAAGTTTGCTGACTCATGTTCCTTATCTACGATCATCCAGAAAAGCAGCTGAGAATAGCATTCCAGAGTGTGGTCACACTCTGTTGCTGAAGTTATATTTTCTGCAATCCTTGAGTTTGTATCAATTGAGTTTGTATCACCTTGAGTTTGTATCAATTGTTTGCTTATGTATTATTGTGATTGAAGCTGAAGAAGTCATTGACAGGCAAGACTTGTAGCAGACAATTTTATGTACTATGCTTAGATCGGACTGCAGGTGGCATAGTTCCAGATTGTCCAAGCCCAAAATTTCAAGCCTGAAGGCATAGGGCCATGATGGCGAACCTATGGCATATGTGCCACAGGTGGCACACGGAGCCATTTGTTCTGGCACACGAGCTGCAGGCAAACTTATCTCACTGTACATGTGTGTGCCTCACAGCTGATTTTTGGCTGACTTGAGGCTTTTTTTGGCTCCCAGAGACTTGAAAAAGCCTGTGCAGGACGAATAGGCCCGTTTTGTCACTTCCTGTAATACTGGAAGTGATAAAATGGGCCTATTCGGCCTGCACAGGCTTTTTTCAAGCCTCTGGGAAGCCATCAAACCATCTGAAAAAGGCATCAAACCATCTAAAAATCAGCTGTGAGGCGCAGTGCAGGTAAAGGGTGGCGGGGTGTGTGTGACAGGGGGATTGCATATACATGCACAGAGCTCATGGGGGGACACACATTGCCTTCTGAGTGCTGGCATGCAAGTGTGCGAGTGCCAGCATGCACACATTTTTTGACACAGGAGCCCAAAAAGGCTAGCCACCACTGGCATAGGGAATTCTATTGTGAGTAGAGGAGTGGAGTACTCTTCTGAAGAAATACAACTGAACCCACTCAATTGTATTAATGTCTGATATAGAGTGTGGGTTCCAGGCAGATGAGCTATATTCAAGAATTGGTCTGGTGAAGATTTTGTATACCCTGCTTAGCAATTCAATATAACCTGAGGAGAAATTTCGCAAAATAAGGTTAAGGCCCTGTCACACTGCCCAACGGATGCAAAAAAATTGTAAAAAGGACACAGAGGATGAGAAAAATGTTCCATCTGTTGTTATCCGCTCTCAAAAGGGGCAAAAATTTGCATAACCAGAGCAGGATAACACGGAAAGGAACGGACTGGGGGAAGATGCAGAGCGGATGGAAAGTGGATGCGGAACGGAAGTCCAGTGGATGGAAGCGGATGAGAGCAGATGGCACATCCGCAGGGCTTCCGGGGGGTCTCAGCAAAGTGGACACAGAACGGACAGCGGATGCACAGCGGATGAAGCGGATGCACAGCGAAACCTAGCGGATGCACAGCGGAAGCCTAACGGATGCCTAGCATTAATTGCGCATGCGGGGAGGATGCATTGCGTAAGCCCCGCGGATATAAGGGAAGCAGCTCGGAGCAGGTCACCATTCAGAGGAAAGACCTGCTGCCAGACGGACTGACAGCCTTGCCTGCCCTCCCCTGCATGCCTGCCTGCAAGCCTTGTTTGCAAGCCTTGCTGCAGCCTTGGCTGCCAGCCTTGCTGTCCTGCCTGCCTGCCAGCCTTGCTGCCAGCCAGTCTGCTGCAAGCCTTGGTGCATGCCTGCCTGCAAGCCTTGGTTCATGGCCTGCCCTGCAGCCTTGGTGCCTGCCTTCCTGTCAGCCTTGGTTCTGCCTTCCTGCCAGGCCTTGGTTCATGCCTGCCTGCCAGCCTTGGTTCCTGCCTGCCTGCAAGCTGCTGCCAGCCTCTCTGTCCAGCCTTGGTGCTTTGCCTGCCTGCCAGCCTTCCGCCAGCCTTGGTTCCTGCCAGCCTCCCTGCCAGCCAGCAACCCAACAACGCATGGGGAAGAACAGAAAGCCTCAGCCATCTGCTGCAAGCCCTGGCAAGAGGGACAGGGCCACCATCCCCGCCTGGCCCTCACTCTGGTTCTGGAGGGCTTCTGTAGCATGGACTCGCTCTTCTGGGGCTGGAGCTTCTGCTGCTTCTGCTTCTGGAGGAGCTGATTATGTGGGGGATCAGACAAGCACTCCAGCACCAGCACCTCACACAGCACTCTGGACCCTTCACCCCTGAGACTGAATGACCAAGAGGAGTGCCAGAGACTCATTTTTGTTTTATAGCTTCTCTTGTTAATAAAGTCTATCTTTGATTCACATACTTCCTTCATTTCTTTTTATTAATAAGTCTTGGTGGAAACTTTTAGAAATGGTTTAAGCCTTTGCAGGCTTGAGGGATGGGTTAAGATAGCAGTGGGATGGCAGGGATACCTTTGGGATGGTAATAGCTGTGGGATAGATAAACCTCCAGTGCAAGCATAGTGGGACTGGATGGTCCATCTCCCCAGGTGCCACACATATGGCCCTTTATTATCAATAATAATGTAATCAATCATCCCACACATGTCAACATAAACACAACTCTTTATTAATGCCCTTCTTCATTGTCGGGCCACTAACATACAATGGCACAACCTCATCAGTGTGTATGCCACAGGCTCAAGGAAGCATCCATTAACCATCTATCATCCTTTCTTGCCACTCCACTGCTCCAGCTGGGGAGTTGCACCAGTGTCTCAGGAGGTTGCGCTGCTTCTTCCCTTCACGTGAAGCTCTGTTGGGGCCTTGCACATCCACAGTATCTATCAGGTTTTGGCCCTTGCCTCCATTCCCCAGGCTCCATGTCCCCATTGCCTTCTTGGAGGTCCACAAGCCTGTTCTGCAAACTGGGTAGCGGGTGCGCATGACATTGTGCAGGATGCACGCAAGCTTCCATGATCCTCCCTCACGGGTCTCTGGGCGATGCTGCATGGTGGTGAGAAGTACCTGGAATCTGTTGGCCAGCCGGATGCCAAAGGCATTCTCACACCACCCGCCTTGCCCTGGACAGCCTGTAGTTGAAGATCCTCTCTTCACAGGTGAGGAGTCTGGAAGTGTAGGGCTTCATGAAGTAGGTTGTGAGGGAGAATGGTGTCATCCCCACGATGAAGTAGGGCACAATCTTGTGTGTCATTGGGCAGGGGTTCTGGATCTGGGAAGCCCATAATGAGGTTGCATTCCAGCCCCTCCTTGAGGTGACTGCGTTGTATACCTGGGCATACTGAAGATGACCCGTTGCCTGAAGCATCGATGTACATGAATTGTAGTCAGCATCAACCATGACGAAGAGGACGATGCTGAAGAAGCCCTTGTAGTTGAAATAAGTGGACCCCAGACTTGGCTGGTGCTTTGCAGGCCACGGCTTGCCACCTATGGCTCCAACGGTGTGGGGGAAGTTCCACCTCTGATACCACCACTCTGCAAAATTTCTTCCATCCTTCTACAGTGGAGGGGCACTGGAGGAGCTCCTCCATGTATTGCTTCGAATGATGGCCTGCACCACTTCTCTGACCACAATGCTGATGGTGTTGTGTGGCACCTCCAGCCGTACTGCATGCTCCTGTAGGTGGTCCCTGAGGCCAGGTGGCGCAGAGTGAGTGCCACCTTTGAGCCCAGGTTCCAGGCTGGGCCGGAAGTTGGTGTTTGCCTTGGTCAACCTGGGTGTCAGCTGCTGCACAACTTTGTCAAACATGGCTGGAGGCATCCTCATGAAGTTCTGGAATGCACGAGTGTCTTCGTTCCTGAGCTCCACCATCAGCTTGTTGTACAGTCCGTCCTCTGCTCTTCTGGTGATCCATCTTCGTACCCAGACGCTTCTTGGCTGCCTCCTTTCTTCCCCGTAGTAGAGTTCACAAGAGCCTGTAGATGGCTTCGCACTGTTGCAGAAGGACGGTGGCTGCCAAAAGGATTTGTTATGATCCATGGTGGACCTGACTGGATGCTCTGTGGAAGAGCAAGGGTCAGATGAATGCTGCAGAGGTCTGCACCGCAGGGCTGCTGGTCTGAAAGTGAGATGCAGGTGAGTTGCTCCACTTTTAATAGGCAGTATAGGTTTTCCCCTTGGTGTCCCTTTGCAATCCTATAGGCATCCTCTAGACATATCCTTTAAATATCCGAGATAGGTCCCTCTGCGAACGTTTTTTTCCATTTTAAATGCTTTGTTTCCATTCTGCATCTGGTTCTGCATCCGTTCTGCATCTGTTCCGCATATCTCGTTCCGCTGCTCTCCTGCGTCCTTTACCGCTGAGCGAATGGAGTTGCGTGGATGCGCAGCGGATGCCTAGCGGATATAGCGGATGCGTAATGGATGCAGAACGGATGCCTAGGCGATGCCTAGCGGATGCAGAACAGATGCATTGGATACATTTTCCCACTGAAAAGTTTTTGAGCAGTTCAAACTTTCTGAGCGATGAAACGTCAATAAACGGATGCTAGGACGGATAGAGAGGAAGCAAAATGGAGGCAGTGAGTACAGAACGGAAGCATCGCGTTAACCAACTGATGGCAAGTGTTTTTCTCCATTTTACATCCTCTTTCCATCCGCTGGTGCAGTGTGACAGGGGCTTTAACAACTCTTAACAGCGTTTTTGGAAATGCTGTTAAAGTTATTTGACAGTTGCTTGGTTTACTCATTTTGAGACATACTGTATATTAATGTTACATTAAAATTATTATTAAAGCTAATAAAATATTTACTCTTCATTCAAACTTCAAGCTGAACTGAGATAGTTTAGATGCAGAAATTGGTTAGATTGCCTCGTCAATCTCCAAAAGACCACCAGTCTCCTAAAATTTCAAAGAGAGTATATTTTTTTAAAAAAAATCTGAGTGCTACCAAGCTGAAATTGAGTCAGTATGTTTTGAGTCCTGCTCATTTTAAAAGTTTTTATAAAATTCCACTTGCAATGATAACTCTTCTGTTTCATAATATGAAAGGTATATACATGGTATATATTTTGGTGAAGTATACCAATAAAACTTTCAATCCACATATTTGGAGACAGTAAGGACCGAACTACGTTATATTAATTATTTTTTTAGGAACACATTATATAGGCATCCTGATCAGATTGTTCACAATTGTACAAAAAGAGGATATTAATTGTTGATTTTATTTCTCATCAACATAAATATCAGCCCTGCATTTTAAATGGCTATCTCTATCATTTTAGCCCTTAGACAAATGATGTATTCAATCTGCTTACTTTTAGTTTAGCCTTGCCTTTATGATCAGGATCTTCTGTCATTTCCAGTTCAGACTTCTTTTATGTAACTCTGAATTCTTACTACATGTGTACCTATCCCCATAACTGCACATTAGTAATATCTTTTTGAAGTAATGGATTTCTAGCTTGTCATATTGATAAAAATGCACAGGTCCAACTCTCCTTCCAAACTTTTAGCATTCCAACCTTTTTATTGTAAAATTTTATCTGGAATTCTGAAAACAAAATATGTAGATTCCTGCAGAATCTCTATTTAAAGAGAGAGTAGCCAGCTATAAGTACCAATATACTGTTGAATCAGTTGTTCCAGCTACCATTTCTTAGGATACCTACTGTTCTCCATCTTGCCTTTGTTTCTCTTTTTTTTTCATGAGAAAAGTATTTCAAATCTGATTAGCCCCAAAGCATTCACATAAATCCCTCCCACAAAAATAATTGTTTTTTCCCCGTGTGGTCTTTCCTGATCAAGAATATTTTTTGAAAAGCTTTTGCACTTTCCATCGTGTCCATTTTTACTGCAAATAAGCATAAATTGTGTTGCAGATTTGTTTTTGATTGTATTCGATGCTACAACTGGGCAAAGCTTCAAATGAGTATATTAGGTCAATGATTTGTCCAAAAAAACAAAAACATTATTTCAAAGCTGCTTTGTATTGCAACACACTTTCCATTTTTAAAACTGAAACCAAATGGCTACAATGCTTCACTTTGCTCCACTGAGTTGTACTGTTGGGGCTTTGAAATAATGCAACCTCTTGCTCAGAGAAAGCAAAGCCAATTTGCCCCAAATACAGTGATGGTATTCAGTCGGTTAAGATCAGTTCAAGTAAACCATTTGTTAAATTACATCCCTCATACCGCTATCAAAGTTGATCCTGTGTGCTGTGCTGCACTGCAAGAGAGAAATGGGCAATGGAGCAGCTGGCGCAAGGGAAGGAGAAAGCCACTTTCCCTCTTTCTTCTCCCTGCTCCTCCCCTTTCCTTCATGCTGGCCGCTCCATTGCCCATTTCTCCACAGAACACTGCACAATGTTCAGGTCCACTTTGATAGTGGGAGGTGGGGTGGGGGTAATTTAACAACTGGTTCACCCAGGGTCAGGTTGGCCATTGTTGCAGAGCTGGAGGACAGAGATGGGCCACACCTCCCTGACCCTAGACAAACCAGTTGTTAAATTATTTGAATCCCACCATTGTTCACATACCTCTAAGGTCCAGAGCAGAAAGTCAGTTAGGTGTTTTGAGAAAAAAAGCAACCAAAAAGTTCAAAACAAAATAGGTCTAGAAAATGTATGCTAGCTTTCTCTTGTAACCTGTTCTAAGACAAAACCATATGTCTTGTTTTGAATTTTGCTAGCTTATAAAATAACTTGATTTTAAGGAAAAATTACAAAGTTTTAGTGTAGTGCAATGCAGTGAAGTGATATATTGTGTGTCACATTTGCTTAGTCATCCTCTTATATTATTCTTTTCTTATTTTAAGACATAAAATCTTCAAGCACAGAGAGAAGAAAAAACTCAAAGATTAAAATTCTCCTTGATAGTTTGAAATTTTGAATTCATGCCAATCTAATTAGGTTCCATTATGACTTAATTCCATGCCGCTATTGAAGGATTGCATGACAGACACTTTGAAATATATTACTGAACTCTGTGAAGCTTGATTTTCAATTTTTTAAATATATTTAATTTAAAACCATTGCAACTGATCCTTAATTTCATTCATACCATACACGGCCCTATTCATCTGGCTTCTACGTTAATAGCATTGATTGATTCCTTGGATGATGTTCTCCAAAGACATCAATATTGCAACTAAATTTTGCCTAGAATGTCTCAGAATTGCAAAGCTTGTGATGGCCTCCTGGCTGAAAAGGCTGCATTAGAGGCCAAATAGGATTTTTAATGGACTGTATCTGGTTGTCCAGAAACAGATTTTAAAAACGTACTGCATATTGTTAGAAGAGCAGGCTAAATGATTTCATTGATCTGTTTTTGATCTTCAAGCATCTAATTTGATCATGATCAGATTTCATGTCAATAAGGAACAATGACTAGTACATAGTATTTTGAGGAGCATTTGGAGTACAATAATAGTCAAGAAAATTTGCTTAAAGCAATCATTTTTTTTTACTACTGGTTCTGTGGGCATGGCTTGGTGGGCATGGCAGGGGAAGGATACTGTAAACTCTACAGTCAGAAGTGGTATTTGCTGGTTTTCCAAACTACTCAAAATTTCCGCTACCAGTTCTCCAGAACTGGTCAGAACCTGCTGAATACCACCTATGGTGACAACCTTCTGGTTGAAAGATATCTGGAAAGAAAGCCCTCACTGTCTTGTTGATTACATTGAACAGAAGTCAAGGTAATCCTTATGCCAAGTATTTAAAAGGAAGTTGCCTGTTTTAGAAATCTAATACTATTTTAAAGCTAGTTTTTCACAAGAATATAGAGGGGTGTGTGGGAGAGAGAGAATGATTATTAGTATAATAATCATAATGTCACTGGAAGAATAGATAAATATACAATACTTTGTTTCTCAGTTCATTGCAGATGTCTGAGATCACTTTTTCAATCTTGATGTATTTGAAATGTTGGGAAAGGTACTCAATTTTATTTAAGTTCACCTTTAAAAGTTACATTTTTTGCTTCAATATGATAATTTTCTATATCCGATGGGGAAAGTAGACCATCTATGCTTTCTCTATAAAGATTTACTGGATGGTAAAATAGAAATATTTTTTGATACCACTGCATGTTTGAAGGCCACATACCTTCACTTTTTTAAGTGCAAAATGTAATTACAGAAGGAACAATGGATGAGTTGTAAAGAAAATCCTGTTCTGATGTTAATTTGTTCTTCTTTTCAAATTTAGGAATTCACAAATAGAAAGAAGAACAAAACCAGGAGCAATTTCTGTTTGCAAAGAAAATCATTCTTACAAGGAAAGAAATTGCCTTCTTGTGGAATAAATTGGACTGTCAGTTACCTATTCAACAGAAGGTTCATAAGATTTCTGCCCTGAAAAATTAGATTCTTTGCTTAAAATATTTTATGTCAAAGATATGAAGCAAGTATAAGTTTAAATCTGAAGTTCAAAAAGTTACAAGTTGTTTTATCCAAGACAAAACTAAGACAAACATCTTGCTCTTGCTTTCCAGTCAGTCAGTAGCTCTTCAGTCCACCTGGCCAATTGTCCCATATTAAGATTTCAGTCCTGGGGGTTATCTGCATATATGATACAGTCTTAGAGGCTTAACTGCTGGAAATTTTGTGAGACATATTATAACATGGTTACTTGAAACAATATTTTGAAGAGGCAGCCACAGTTTTCCTCCAAGTTTTAAAAATAAAGGCAAATAGGAACAGTGGTTTAGTCAAGGTAAGTTCAGAAAACACATGTGAGGAATGTGTGGTTTTTCAGATGTTTTAAACTTTCTCATTAGTTTCATCCAGATTAACAATGAATGAAAATTGTAGTCCAAGAACTGCTTAGTGCCATATATTTTCTATAGCCAGAAGAACAATAATTATTAGAATGCAAAATCTAGGAATAGAAATTGCAAGCAATATTAGGCAAAAGAAGATGGTGATGCTGCGATTACTTTGTAAAGCAACATATACAGCATTATTTTAACTAACTTTATCAGTGTTACTGATATTGGGGGGAAAGTGTAACATCTTATTAAGCCATTTTTAAAATAATAAGATTTCTTTCACAATTTGACAGTTCTTATGAATTGGAATTCCTCACTATTAGCATCATCAAGTTGAAATAACAAAGGACATTAAAGGATTAGAATATTTCTTCTTCACAACCCATTCTAGGTAAGGTGATTCTTGGAAATCAGTGGTACATTCAATTTAAATTCCATTTAACTTATTCTCTTAACTCACTTCAATTTCCACCCCAATATAAACACACACACACACACACACATTAGGCTGGGCTGACAGAGTGTAACTGGCCCAAATTAACCCTGGAAATTCCATAGACTAGAGAAGCTGATTATCTTCTACAAAAGGTCAACCCTTTAGCCATTGTACCACACTGATTTTTTAAGAAGCAAAATGGTTTGGTTGAGATTGGCATATGTAGGATTGATTGGGTAGATTGTAGGGGTGACACCAAAACATAATTTTATCATATTTTATTTTATCTATTATAAATTATTGTACTTTATTCTGATTTCATATTAAATTGCTTTTATCAGATTTTAGTAATAATTTGTGTCTGGAACTCTGCACTTTGATGTGGCCAAAGGGCTAGTCATAAAGATAAACCAAAATTAAACTAGAAACACAGAAGGACAGGATAAAAGGAGACAGTGAAAAATGATGCCTTACCTTTTTCTTCAGAATTTCACAAAGTGCAAATGTGAATTCTTTGACTTTCCTAGTTTTATAAAATTATATAATACATTTTACCTTATTTTTTTATTCCACATTTTACAAAAAGAAAGCTCCTGAGTAAGTATCCCAAAAGACCATCTGACTGGCAGTGTCTTGCTTTTTGCAATTAGCACCCTATCTAATAATTTTGTTTGCTCAATTAAGCTTTTTCAAAGCCTTCCTAATCAGACTTCATCAAATGAAATGAAAGAACTTGCGGCAGGTTTTCCACTAATTATTTTGTTCTAATACCGTACTGTGCCATGCAGAGAACATTTCATATCAAGCTGAGGAATAAGTATATTGAGCAGGCTGCATAATGTAATTAGATAGGTCTCTTTTACTGCTCCTTAATACTCCAGTCATGCAGCAGCAGGGGGAACACTGCAATCATATTCAATTGTGGCTGCAGGGTAAAAGAGGGAGAAAACTAAGGTAGCTGTACAAGATCAGGGAATGGAAAAAGAGGAGTTTATTTCCAAACTCAAGCACAAATAAGACCAGACTGACTAAAGAAAAGTATCAAAATAATAACAGATAACAGAAAATCAGAGTTGGAAGGTACCTTATAGGTCATCTAGTCCAACCCCCTGCACATGTGGGCGATCCTACACCATTCCTCCCACAACTTCCAAGGGAAAGCTGTTCCATTGGTTGATTGTTCTCACTGTCAGAAAGTTTCTCCTTATTTCCAGGTTAATCTCTCCTTGTTCAGGTTTCATCCATATTCCTTTGTTGTCTACAGGTGAAGTAGAGAAATAAAAGAAAATAGCTTGAACCCCCTTTCCTCTCTATGGCAGCTCTTCAAATATTGGAAGACTTGCTTCATGTCTCCCCTGGTCCCTTCTCTTCACTAGATTAGCCATGCTCAGCTTCCTGTGACCAGTCATCATATTGCTTTAGTCTCCAGTCCCTAATCATCCTGGTTGCCTCTTCTCTGTACTTTTTTCCAGAGTATCAACATCTTTTTTATAATGTAGTGAACAAAACTGGATGCCAGTACTTAGTTGTGGTCTTGATTTAAAGCCCTGTCCACCACTTGCCCAAACAATGGAAAGAGGAGCTTAAATGGAGAGAAAAACCACTTGCCATCAATGGTTAACGCGAATGTTCCGTTTTGTACTCACTGCATACGTTTTTGCTTCCTCTCTATCTGTCCAGCATCCGTTTATTGAAGTTTCATCCGCTCAGCAGAGGGTTTTGAGCTGCTCAAAATTTTGCACGGAAAATTATTCCAATGCGTCCATTCTGCATCTCTGAGCATCCGTTCTGCATTCTGTTACGGCATCCACTGATATCGCTAGGCATCAGCTACACATCCACGAACATGATCCACTCCAGCAGTAAAGGACAGGGAGGGGAAGCGGAAACGGAACGCGGAATGCGATGCAGGAAATGGAATGCAGAACGGATGGAGAAAGGATGAAAGCGGATGCACTTGCAAAGAAAGCATTTAAAACAGAAAAAAGTTCGCAGAGGGGACCTATTCGATATTAAGATGTCCTAGAGATGCCTAGAGGATGGCACAACGACACATTAGTCGAAAAACTATTATGCCTATAAAAAAGGGAGGGAGCAACTCAGTCTGGATCTTCACTTTCAGACCTTCTCTGACTCTCCTTTCACAGCATCCAGTCATGTCCACCGTGGATTGTGACAAAAGTCCTTTCGGCAGCCACCATCGTTTCTGCAACAGTGCCGAAGCCATCGGCAGGCTCTGTAACTCTATGCCGAGTAAGAAGAAAAGGCAGCCAAAAAAGAGTCTGGCCGCGAAGATGGTTCGCCAGAAATGAGCACCTGATTAGGCAGGTATTAGTTGAGGAATTGGGAGTCGCGCGAGGGTCCCACACAGCAGGGAGAGCCATCTGCATGCTGAAATAGGCAGTCCGCGAGACATCGTAAGGAAAAGATGTCCTCCAGAAGAACCCGCAGACCACCGTCGCCGGGAAGGAAAGCCGACGTTCGCTAGAACTTCCCGGATAAGGCAGCCGGGCATAACCTAGCAGCCGTGCCATGTTGAGCGACAGTTGGTCGAGTGGCAGTGCGAGCCAGCCATTGGACACCACACAGTGGGTTGGAACCAAAAGGCAAACACCAAACCTCCGCCCATGGCACGCCTCGGGCTCCGGAAACCGTCCTGCAAACTGCACGGTCGGTAACCTCCACAATCGGCCTCAGCGGAACCACCTACTAGGAGCATGCAGTACGGCCTGGAGGGCGTGTCGGGCCACAGCGGAGTACACCTTGAGGTCGAGCAATGGTATTCGGGTACAGAGCGAAAAGTGAGTGCCAGGCCATATCGATAAGAGATACGGATGGAGGAAGCTCCTCCAGGGCCCCAAACCACTGAACAAAGGGCTGGAAGAAAAGTGCTGGACACAGGAGGAGAAGACCGGGAGGAGGCGCGAGGCATAAT
>BHFT01060196.1:0-10569 GCA_004320025.1 Laticauda laticaudata
GGTTGCATGTAATATTCTAATTTTCGAGATTGTGGATTTGGGGTTTTCATGAGCTGTAATCCATAATCATCTCAATTATGACAAATCACAGCTTGAACTATCTTGCTTTGTTTGTAATGAGTCAATCTCATATATTAGTTTCACTTTTTAAGATGCATTACTGAAATAAATGAACTTTTGCACAATATTCTAATTTTTTGAGTTTCACCTATAGCTATTCTTTTTTTTCTATTTGATTTAACACTGTAAAATAATTTGAGAAAATGGAGTGCAACAATGAAGACAACTGTTATTCAATGTAGAGTATGTCAGGAAAAATAAATAAATACATGTGTTCATCAACAGAAGCAGCTCAAGCAGCTGAGCAGAATTATATTGGAAAATTTTATCTGCTGGAATTGGTTGACAAGCTCAGATTCAACACAGTTGCCATGTTTGTCTTGGAATATATAAATGTTGTTTAAATGCTATGAGTTATGATGGCTTGTTCAAAGAAATAAACAGCATCTTTGACATAACAAGTCTTTGAAAATATTTTCTGGATCTTTTTAAACTAGAATGAGATTTACAGAAGATACAGCTTTTCAATAATGTCATCATTAAATACACAACAAAGGCATATTCTGTTGGCTTTATGCCATGCTACTTCCTGATGCTCTAATAATGCAATACTTTCTTTTCTAAAACATCTGTGGTTAAGAAAATGGTCAGGCTGCCTTTGATACTAAGTTCTTAATAACTTTGAAGCAAATGGGAAATCTTAAGCATTGGGCAAAGAAATCTAAGCTTCTGTGGCATTAGTTTGAACACTGAACATTGAGATGCTATTAAAAGCATCTTATGAAATAATGATGAGGTACAAAATATCATTTCCAATTTGTAACAGAAGTGGTTCATCAAAACATTATTGGACTCACTGGAGTTCAGCCTCAGTTTTATCCCAGCTTTTATTGTTCTAACATTGTCTGCTTCCTTTTTGCTATAAACAGTTGTGGTATTCCAATATAAAAGTGTAACTGTTTAATTACCAATACACTTTTGAATAGAAATGACTGGAAGAAAAATCCCTGGCTTGTTCAAAATCCAGTGCAATAAAATTGGACATCCAAGGGAATTTATTATTTTTCAATTTAAAAAAACCTACTTGATTTTTTTGGTCTTCATACCTACAAAGTTTAGAATACTGCAGACAGTTATCCTTCTTACACTTTATAGAAGCAGAAATTAGACTTTGATTAAGACAGATAGAAAGTGTATTGATGTTTTTGAACACATGTATAATATTAAAGAAGATTCCTGAGAATACCATGATAGCAAAGAAAACAAAGAAATAGTTCAACAAACAAATAATTCCCCATAGTTGAGGCATAAATGAACAGATTAAAACAATCCTGTTTCAGATATTAAGTGAAGGGAATAGAAGGAAATAGAAGAGAATGACCAAGTAGCAAGGTGACCAGTTACAGTGGTGATAAATTCATTGTTGGAAGACCTGCGATACTAGGTTGGGAACAAATTGACATGGAGAAAATCTAATTGGCTGCTAAGAATTGACCCTGACTTGATTGCACATCAACCAACTAATCAACCAACCAACCAACCAATTAATTTTCCTCTGTGACCATGCTTCTTTACAAACTTGACAATGGGGTAATTTATTTAATGTTATTTGAAAAAAAAATGCAGTGTTGTTGATAATACTTATATCAAAGCATGCATGCATATTTTGCTAGAATATGATTTTTGATGTATTGAGCACAATTGCTCTGACTTTACTGATCTCAGAAGATTTATTTTCCTGGCTAGTAATGATGGAAGAGGATAACTGTAACTGCTTATATGTTCTCTATATTCAGCAAAAGCTCATGAATTAAAAGTAACAAGGAGTCGTTTCAGCTTAACAGATATGTACACATCAGCAGAAATGTTGAAAGTTTTGGATTCTAAACCTATACTAAGAGATTTTAAAATGCAGGTTTCTTTTTACATGGAATATTCATTAATATAATCAACCATGGGAAAATTTCCTGTAGCAGTGCTGTCTCATCTTAATGGCATGTGTTCTTATGAAAACTTTCCACAGAAATGTCTTTAAAGAAAAGTATATAATGAAATTGCTAACAGCATTATCCAGGCTCAGTATGAATGGCTTTGGTGACCTTTTAATATAGAAAATGTATTTGTGTCTCAACTAGGGTAGTAATATTTCAAATGGCCCATCTATTAGTTTGGAATTATATGATATCAGATGCTTTTGAGACGTGAATTTTGTTACTATTTTTTTTAACAGTTCTGCTGAGAACTTTAAAACAAAACAGATCAAAGCTGATATTTTCTCTGCAATATTTCAGCCTTGCAGAACTTGTGAGCAGTCTGTTTTTCCCTTTGGTAGGAATTATGGAATCCAGCTCTCAGCTCGCCACTCATCTAGGATAGTATATTCCAATCTGCATTGTTGACTTTTCCTATGGTAGCTGTGATAACACCAGGTCACAAAACTGTTGATAACTCAACTCATGTGAGACATTTATTCAATATGGAATAATGGTAAGGGGATTTAATAGAATATTTTATGTATTTCTTTACTGATCAGCTGGAGGAAGCATTAATTAATTGTTGGTGATCACTACATGAAGATAAATGAGTCCTGATGGCTCAGTGGTTGGAATGCAGTATTGCCAACTGGCCACAGACTGCAGTTCAATCAAGGTTGACTCAGCCTTCTATTCTTCCGAGGTTGGTAAAATGAGGACCCAGATTGTTGGGGACAATATGTTGATACTGTTATGTCGTAAACTGTCCGGAGAGAGATGTAAAGCATGATAGGATAGTACATAAGTCTAAGAGCTATTGCTATTGCTATAAATGAGGGATGACTACAATGGCTTTAGATGGCTTATGTTTTCTTTTTAAATACCATGTCACCATAGTTACCAGTTAGGGTGAGGTTTTAAGTTCCCTAACTTTTCAGGTTGGTTTAGACAGATCTATCACACTACCAAGTCATGCTTTCATGTTTACAAATCCTGTAAAATAAAAATAGATGGGGAAAAACAGCAGTTTCCCTCCCTGTTAAAGGACAGAACACAAGATTGCGGAATCCCACTAAGGCAAAGCTGAGTCACCAAGCTACTTAATTCTTTTCTAAACTGCATAGTTCTATCAGCCTCACTTCCTCCTGTGAACCCACCATCTACAGTTTTTGTCTGTCCATATCCTAATTTAGCCGCATCTGTATTTTAATTATGTATGCAATGCGCTAATTGAATTGAAATGTTGTGCACTAAATGAGTTTCCACTGGTGCCATATGGTTCAAAGGATGAGCAAATGTTCCAGTGATTCTTAATTAAGCCTGTCTCTGCTGAAGCACAATAACAATAGCCACAATAACCAGGGCTAATTTATGTTCCAGCTAAAAATGCATGTTGACATCTTGTCATGGAAAAAATAAAAATGTTTTAAGAAAAAGGAAGTGGAGGGTTGAATTTGGGCATACAGCTTGGCAATTTGGAAACCAAATCTTACTAATTCTACAATATGATCAGAAGGTGTTGCTTCTCAAAAGTCCTTTTTCAAGAGGCAACTGGACGATCTGGTTTTTTCTTTAAAAACATTTCACTTCTCACCGTAGAAGCTTCTTCAGGTTCTTGGATGAGAAGTGAAACACCTTCAAAGAAAAATCAGAATGTCCAATTGCCTTTTGAAAAAGCACTTTTGGGACAATCATGACCTGGATGACTGAGAATCTTCTTGGACATATTGCCTTTCTCAGGAACATCATTCTTCCTAGAACTAAAGTAGAAAGATTCTACCTCCATAAATATTTATTTATTTATAAAATTCATTGGCTTCCATTTTACCACAAGGCCTAGCTCTGTTCCTAGAGGAACAGAGTCCATTTGTATTTTTTATAGGGTTACGATAGCTTTGATTCCATGGTGGTTCTAGAATCCATTGAGTCTGGGGAAAAGTAAAAGTAGAATCCAAATGGGAGAAGCTCTGATAGTCAAAATGGAAATAGTTATTCTATTTATTCTACTTCCCAAAATTATGGTTTTTGGTGAGGTGCAGTGTGGTTGACAAAAGGAAGAACAATTGCAAAGATTACTAGGCTTTTCTGTAGAGGAAAGGACACTAGGAGAATTTTACCAATATTTGCTAAATTAAAAAAAAATCCCGAGAACCAATAATTTTAATAGTCTTTTTATTCCTATTTCTTTGTAAAGTGGTATCAATTTGCAGTTTACTAAATTGTTTATTTAATTGAAAAAAAACCCCTATACTTGGGTCACATTTATTTCCCTGTCCCCACCCAAAAATGAAAAATCTGATACAGCTGTAGTACTTCTGAGGAATTATTTCAATTGGCCAATCTTTTTCTTTTGCATTTTCCTTTGGAAGAACTGGCCTACAAAATAGCTATACTTAGCTTCAAATAAACATGTTGCCAAATGCTTATTGTGAAAGAACTTTTCATGTCTGCATTGCATCAAGCATTGCTGGGAAACTTTTTCAAAGCTTAAACTATCTGTGGGAATGAGTGTACAACAAACAAAAAAGCCTTGGTGTGAAATCTATATTTCACATGGTTGATAGAGACTATAAATTATGAAATGCTTCAGTAGGAAACTAAGACTACAAACTTTCAGAATTCTGCTTCATTCACTTAGAATTTCCTCCCCTTCTCCTGCATTTTGGGAACATCAGAGATGACCAATTTTATCAGGAACC
Source organism: Laticauda laticaudata (assembly GCA_004320025.1). Classification (NCBI taxonomy): domain Eukaryota; kingdom Metazoa; phylum Chordata; class Lepidosauria; order Squamata; family Elapidae; genus Laticauda; species Laticauda laticaudata. Next base: position 4,733 of record BHFT01060196.1, read on the forward strand.
GCCCATATTTTTACTGGACTCTTATGCTATTCTTTGACCATAATAATCGATTGATTGAGTACTGGACCTTGAGTGTGTGTACTATATGCTTCTAGGGGTAATTGTTGTATAGTGCACTGCATTATCTCTCTTGCCAATTCAGCCATTGCACATGTCCATCCAAGCCTGACACTGGCTTTTTCTAAACAAAAAGATCCTTATGATATCCTACATGGAATGTGTTTGTGGCTTCCTTGGGGTGCTTCTGAATCCTTTGGTACTGTATCTGGATTCCTAGCTTATTCTTCATTACCTGTCCTGACTTGCTTTTTTGTTCTAATTCTTGATTTCAACCCACAGCTCCTGGTTCCTTGTTTATTGTAGACTATTGCCAATGATACAGTCCAACATCATGCTTTGAAAAAGTTCAACTTTTGCATGTAAGATGTCTGAACTTTGAATCATTAATATCCTTATAAAAGCCATTCATATGGGCAGATTTCCAAATTGCATTCCTAAACATACTTACAAGGTCAATATATTCCATGGAGATTTGATAATACTCTTGCAATAAAACATTTAATACCATATTCATACCGTAGGACTACTATTGCCAATTATTATGTTTATTTATTCACATATACATTGCTGATCATTATACCAAACTACATTTTAGTTTCTGCTCAAAGCAGGCTCGTCCCAAAGGATTACCAGAATATAAGATACTATGAAAATTAGAAAAAGTTAGTGACAAGTGATGGATTCAAATACTTGGCCTCCTTGAATCTTGGTCAAAACTAAAATTAAAAAAAAAAACTAGTAATGTTCTTGTGCCCAGTTTCAGGGAAAAAAATGTAATTGTCCCTAGCTTTGTTTCCTTGCATTCTGATGAAGTTCATATTTATGATGTCATTTTCTTCTGAATAAGAATTCATTTTTAACAACTTAGTATTTCACAACAATAAATTAGAGATTGTGAGGAGGGAATAAGTGATTCCTGGTCTTAGACAGCAATAGCAATAGGACTTAGACTTATATACTGCATCACGATGCTATTATAGCACTCTTTAAGTGGTTTACAGAGTCAGCATATTGCCCCCAACAGCTTGGTTCCTCATTTTACTGACCTTGGAAGAATAGAAGGCTGAGTCAACCCCAACAACTTGGTTCCTCATTTTACTTACCTCAGAAGAATAGAAGGCTGAGTCAACCTTGAGCCTGGTGAGATTCGAACTGCCAAACTGCAGTCAGCTGGCAGTCAGCAGTAGTCTGCAGTACTGCATTCTAAGCATTGTACCACTTCGTTTCTTAGATTACTATTATGTAAACATAATACTCACCTCACAGAGCTGTTGTGGGGGGAAAAGTAGGAGGAAGATATGTTGGATCTGTTCACCACCTGGAGTTTATTTGTAAAAATAATAAAGTGAGACACGAATAAATAAATAGTTTATGCTTACAGAAAAGCCACTCTTGCCAGGGTACCACCATTTCCATCCTCAACTCTCACACTGAGGGAGAAATGTGTGGCTGAGTTCACATGTTGGACTAAGCTGTGGTTTATTTAAAAATGGCTTTCAATAAGCATAGTGTTGATTTGCAAAACATGCTAGTGCAGACCAAGCAAATATTACACTATATCACTTTATGTGAATCTAATTCTAGTCTTAACCAGAGATAATCATATTTCTCAAGGGAGCATTGTCCAGTTTGACAATCAAAAGAACAGACCAAAGTTAGTGGAAAGTCATAGATACTATCAGATATGTACATTTGATTGCGTACATATTCACGAACACCAAGTAAAAAAAAACCCATTTGCCGGTAATATTTTGTTGGTTTCAATTTGTTTGAATGTGGATCTGGCTTCCATCACTGTAGGACTAGACAGTTGAATTCAAAAACTCTGAGAATTATGGCACCAAGGGGACATTACAGATTGATGAAAAACATGTTTTTTTATTTATTCATTGGCAACAATAGGAAGTATGACTCTTTTATAAGCTTTACAACTTGTAATCTACAGGGTATGTTTGCATCAGCAAGAACACAGAGTTATCCCAATGATTTTTATTCACATCACAGATAAATGCAACTGATGGAATATATACTGTATGTATAACTGAAATATGCTACATTTAGAATTTAATATAGAACAGAGTTGGGTAACATGATGGCCAATGGCCACATGTGACCTCCATGTCCCCTTTTAGTAGTTCCTGGAGGCTTTTCTGTCCACTCTTATTGAAACATGGCTCATTGGTGCACATGTAATTTGAGACAGGAAATGTGTAAACTATCGAAAAATAGCTACCCATAATTTAGAAAATAATTGTGAAACAAATTTGATGAGCGGATGAGGCTACTATGTGTTCCTGAGTTCACTCCTGGCTTCTACACTCATCATTGCACAATTCACATCTTTCACACTTTCCTTTATACTAACTGTTATCATTTATCATTTTGCCTCCTTTCAACTCCTAACAACCACTAATATTTTTGGTTTTTTAAAGATGTCATAGTAACACACACAAAATAATACTTAAGATCAATTTTTTAATGATCGAGGAAAGATGAATTTGTCTTGTGATAATTTTTCATACTATTATAGTAATGAAGGGAGATTCTGCTTATGACTATTGGAGAAACCACGGTCCTCATTAGAGATGACTACAAACAAAAGGGGTTGCAGCCACGAATTGAAAGTACTGATTGTGCGTTAAATTTCAGAAACAATCAAGGATTATTATTTTTTTCACCAGAGATAGAATCCTAATATGTTCTGATGACCAGACAAGGAACCCAGAAGAAAATGGAAAGGAAAACAATATGCCCAGTGAATGGTTTGTTTGGTTTTTATTGCTCTTGGACAGATATTACAAATATTATAGATGACTGCAAATATTATGGAGGAAATAGTTATTGCTTAGAGACAGCTAAACTCTGAGAATACAAAAAAAGCACCAAGAAATATTTGTGGTCCAACCATATAAAATAAGAACTCAATCAGTAAAAAACAAAGCCTCATATCAAGGCAACTTCAACTTGTTTTAGCCATGTCACTTTGGATTCCTTTTTGGCAAACGAGGCAAATTCGAAGGGTTCATAGGAGTCCTGATTGGAGATTGGCTCCTCTGTGGTAGTCATTTTGTTAATGAATTCCCTATTAATAAAGTCTTCTATTTGCTACATTGTCTTTTACCATAGTTTTATGGTTGTATGGTGTTATGAGATGTGGCATTTTTCATTGTATTCTTCATTACAAAGAAGGGAGGGAGGGAGGAAAAGAAAGAAAAGGAAATGTTTGCATGTTTATAAATAAAACTTGAACACACAAAATCAGGTATACATTTAATTAAAAATTCTTATATTAGTATGTTATTTATTCATGCCCCTTATTCATGTATAGATCTAAATTGATAATCAGGGATGTCAAACTCAAGGCCCGGGGCCGGATCCAGCCCTTGTGGTACTTCCATCTGGTCCACAGGGCCACCCTGGAAACAGCAAAGGGCTGGCCCATGGTGCCTCTGACATGGAAAAGGGAGCTTGGGACATGGCCCTCCCAAGCTCTGATTTTGCAGAAGCTTGCAGGAGGCTGTCGCTGCTGAAAATGGAACTTGGTGCCTGCTTTTGCTGGCAGAGCACTCGAGCCACCACAGGTGCCCCCGACATGAGTGATGTCAAGCTGGCCACACTTACCCTGGCCACACCCACCCTGCCCCGCAAGGTCAAACACAACCCTGATGTGGCCCTCAATGAAATCAAGTTTGACACCCTTCTGCTAGTTCTTGTTTCTGATGTCATATATTTTGTTGCTCCGATCACTAATATCTGTAGGGGTAGACATCTGAAAAGTGACACTTATATGAGGAGGGCCTGTATATGAGCAAATAAATTCAGATATTTTGTATTCAGCAATGTAAGGGACAAGTTGGCATGATACACAATGCAAGTGTGTGATTAAAAAAAGCAGATTTCCTGATCAATCCCATATACAGAAGAAATCTATGAGATTCAATTCAGTTTCTGTTGTGATCCTTTCATATATATCCCTAGGTATTTATATTCTAGCAAACATAGTACACAAGCAACCTCAGAGGAATAATACAAATATAAAAGTTTTCATTAAATCAGTATACTCAGTATAATATTATCAAATCTATTTGTACTGTGTTTTAAGAAGGGAATCAGTACCATTACTGCTTTTCAACTAAAAAAACTTTATACGCACAAGGCCCTAACAAAATGAATGAATGAAAAAGTAAGGCTTTTGGTTTAGAAATGTACCTTTGGCTGCCAACTAATCCACAATTTGGAATGAATTATAGTTATAGTTTCCAAATTCCATCAAAACAGCAGTATATATTCTGTCTATACTAATATTTTGGGAGTGAGACATCTATGAATTAAAGATTTGAGTATTATTTGTCATCTAGTTTTACGTGGAAAGTTAAGCAAATGTAATGGAATATTAAATACAGGATTTAGCACCAAGGATCATTTCAAGCACAATCCCACTAGTTTAGCCTCCATATATTATTCATTATTATTTGTATTTACTTACAGATTTACAAACACTATTATTTGTATTTCTGGAATCTCAATTAAAAGATATCAGATGGTTAATAGTTGAACTCAAAACCAAAACTTACTATAATACGTTGGGTGGACCAAAGATGTTCAGAACATCTCTAGCAACTGTTCTTCTCAAGGGTAGACATGTTTCTTTCATTATGATTTCAGAGGTCAAGAGCGAAAGGCACCTCCACCCCCACGCCTCAAACAGGCTGTATCATTAATCTTAAGTCTAGTCATTAAAGAGTCCACACCTTTGCAGTGTGCTGCCAACAGATGCTTCTTATATTTTATGGTATACATGACCTTAAGAGAAACTTGTTGGTTTATAAGATTCCTGTATCATGACATAGTTTAACTCTCACAAAGCCTTATGGAGCAGACTGTAACACCAATATACATTCAGTTATTCTACTGACATTTTTTACATTCAAACAATCCACTGTGTTCTATCTAATGTTTCAGCATTCCCTTTGCTGATAGATTTCCTTTCAAAGAACGCTTAATGTTCAAGTTTATCTGAAGTAAGTTCCATTGTGATAGGTGGTTAGGTAAATATGCTAACGAATCAAATTTATTGTAATATAATACCCAATCATTATACCTCCTGCATTTAACCCAGAGACATCACCCTGCCAACAAAAGTGCATACAGTTAAGGCAATGGTTTTCCCAGTTGCAATGTATGGCTGGAAAAGTTGGATCATAAGAAAGGCTGAGCACCAAAATTAAGGCCTTTGAACTATGATGCTGGAAAATACTTTTACAAGTCCCTTGCACTGTAAGGTGATCAGACGGGTCAGTCCGAGCTAGAGGAGATCAACCCTGGCTGCTCTTTAGAAGGCCAGAACCTGAAGATGAAACTCAAATACTTTGGCCATCTAATGAGAAGGAAGGACTCACTGGAGAAGAGCCTAACACTGGGAAATATTGAGAATAATAGAAGAAGGAGAAGAGAGCAGTGGTGGGCTTCAAATTTTACGACCGGTTCTGTGGACATGGTTTGGTGGGTGTGGCAGGGGAAGGAAATCTCCAGTCTGAGGTGGTATGTGCTGGTTCTCTGAACTACTCAAATTTCCACTACTGGTTCTCCAGAACTGGTCAGAACCTGCTGAATACCACCTCTGACTTCGTCTCCTGTCGTTTCATTCTCCTTTCGCTTCCCTATCATGAGGTGCCCATCTAATGCGGGATAGCAGATTACCGCACTGGAGTCCATTTAAGCTCACATCTACTACTTCAGTGACTCCATCCAGCCCCCTCATTACTCTGTCATCCAGA
>BHFT01060204.1:0-18760 GCA_004320025.1 Laticauda laticaudata
GCTTTGAAATTCTCCCCCAGAACCCCTTCAGAGGTGTCATCCACTTCCATCCACTTTCATCCACTAGGCTTCCTATGAGAATCCGTTTAACATCCCTGCTACATACTACCCACATCTGTTCTTTTCCTTTCTTTTCCATTCTGTTTCTGCAAATTTTCACCACATTTTGGAGTGGATGACAATGGATGAAGCCACCTCCAAAATTTTGCTCATCCGCTGTGTCCTTTATGCATATGTTTTGCATCCGTCAGCCAGTGGGACCTTGCCTTGAGGAATGGGCCAATTTCCATTTTCCCCATGATGGAACCACCTCCTTTAGAAGCTCACCCAAAGAGAAGAAGAAAGGAAAACTTTTAATTTTGCTTCCTTAGACTTTCATTTTCTCAAATTTTGCTGTATTCTGAACACCACACAGAATGATTGATTGAGTCTTTCACATCTGACTTTCTGGGAGTATTTTCCTCTCCTTTTGCTACATCAGATAATTGACCTAGATAGCCATTCTGCAGCTACTTCCAGTCTTAGATGTTCTGAGTTGGTGTTTATAAGACTGTGTTAAGGCCTTCAAGGTAGGCAGACTCAGGGGAAAAAAAATAAGCATTTGGATATTTGAAAAGATCTTTATTTCTAGTAGTGTTGGAACAAAATCTTGAAAACCTGCCAAGGAAATTCTCCAGGTTATAACTAAAGTAATTAGGTTGGAATTACTCTGAGTCTCTTTTCATGATTCCTCCCTCCCCTTGTCTCAGGTATCTTTCCTTTAAAGATGTTTTCTCCATCTCCCAAGTTCTGTTAAACATTCCATTACACTCTGTTTACCCAATTATTTTATCTACCTTTGAAACCATTTGACAACAATAAAAATAATTGGCAGAAAAATGCTGGAAATATAATACCAGTATTAAGCAGAATTGTATACTTTTTCTCTTAGTTTTTCAATGACACCCTCAGTCAGTTTTCTTTTTATATCTATTTTAGCTTTGAAAATAGCATTCTTTGTGTATAGGAAATCTGCTATGACAAAACTAATCTTTTAACCAAGCAGCATTGGATGGGGTACAATTACAACTCTTTAGTTGAGCTCTCCACATGGGATGTTGTGGGGGAACTCAAAGTATTGGGAAGGTACTTTCAAATAGGAGGAATGTTTTGCTGTAGAGTGCTCCACACTGAGAAGTATTGTGTTAATACAATATACAGGTTAGTATTTACTACTTCCAAATTTGGGGGATATCTATTTCTTTTCTTACATGTCAGCCTGCAGGGGCAATCAGAGGACTACACACTACTAAACTGAGCTATTTTAGTCGAGCAGTCATTGCACCAGGCTAGAAACTGGGAGATCATGAATTCTAGTCCCACCTTAGACATGGAAATCAGCTGAGTGACTTTGGACCAATCATTTTCTCTCTCTCGCCTCTCAGACTACTGTTGTGGGGAAAACAAGAGTAGGAAGGAGTATAAGATGCAGGGGTGGGATTCTAGATGTTTTCACCTATTCGCTAGAACTAGTTGTTAACATTCTAAGCAGTTCAGAGAACCGGTTGTTAGAAGAAATTACTGTCCTAANAGCAGTTCAGAGAACCGGTTGTTAGAAGAAATTACTGTCCTAATCCTGTAAGGAAGGCAGGAAGGAAACATTCTGGTATTGCTTACAGAAATCGCCTCTCCGTTAACCCTTATTATATTCTTGGAAAGACTATACTTCCTGTCTCAGGAACTTCTCTGGAGTTTTTTTCTCCTCCTTTGTTGGTACTTTGCTTGTGTGGAGTGATCATTCAAAATTATAATGGCACTGAAAAAAGTGACTTATGACCATTTTTCAAACTTACGACTGTTGCAGCATCCCCACAGTCACAAGAGGTCAGGGGAGCAGATGCATGCCTCGATGTGAATGATGTTGAGTTGGCCACGCCCAGCCAGCCACATTACCACCAAGTCATGCCCACCAATTAAGCCACACCCACAGAACTTATTGTTTAAAAAATTAAACCCCACCCCTGATAAGATGTATTTGCCACTTCGGCTTGTTCATAAAAATAATAAAGGTGGTATATAAATAAATAATAATGTCTTGATTTGCAGATTCACTGTAGTCATAAAGATGGAGTGTAGAATTAGCAGAATGTTTAAGTTCAAGTAATTGATAGCACTTGAATTGTCTCCTCTCAGGAGAGAAGCAAAACCTTTAATTTATGAAGTGCCACAACGCATTACAAATCAACACATCTTAATACACCACTGCATGGGAGTTTACCTTTGTTTGCTTTAATTCTTCAAATTGGCTTTTATTGGGAGAAAATGTCCCACACTATTCAAATTGTTCCTGGGTTTTCTTGTTCTGTGCTCCTCTCATTTCCCATGAGATCATTACTTTAACAGATTGTCTTGTACTGTACTGTTTATTGGTGTTGTCAAAAGTTTTAATGGGTTTTCTTAATTGGAGGTGGGAAAATGCCTTCATTTGTTGCTTCTCAATCAGGCACCCAACCTTCATTTGATGCTTCTCAATCATAACTTTCTAAGGAGGAGCTAAAAACTTGTTTGCCTTTTGTGTATCTATATCTGTGTGTGCAGGGATGAGGTGTTGCCTAATGGTTAAGATGCTGGGCTTGTAAGCTGGAAAGCTCAGGTTCAAGACCCAAGTGCTAGGGGACAGGGTGAGCCCCCATTTTCACCCTAGATCTTGCCAACCCAGTTCAAAAGCACATAAATGCAAACAGATAAATAGACAGAAAAGAATTGCATTCTGTATTTTCATGCTGGATTTATTTATGTATGTATTTGTGAATGTATTTATTGAATTTATATTGCCACCTATTCACCCATGGCAACTCAAGACAGCTTACAGAATATAAAACCACATTTAAAACAATAAAAAGTAACAAAAAGAATAAAATAAATTAATATAGTACAATATAACAAAATCAAAATCGACCCCAACTCCCACCCCCTGACCAGACGACAGCAGATCATGTGAGCCATTTAATGGGCTCCATCCCACTCAGGGTTCCACGCGCTCACTGGCAGAACCAGGTCTTCAGCACCTTCCAGAAGAATATTAGAGTGGGGGCCATTCTAATCTCTGGACAGGGTCACCATGGAGAAGGCCCTTTCTGGGTCCCACCAGTTGTATCTCCTTTGGGGATTGGACACACAACATTCCCTGCCTCCCCACTCTGATGGGTCAGGTAGATGTGACTGGCAAGACACAGTCCCTCAGATAACCTGGTCCCAAGCCATGAAAGGCTTTAAAGATGACAACCATCACCTTGAATTGCACCCAGAAGCAAATCGGCAACCAATGTAGCTCCCACAGGAGAAGTGATACATGTGCACACCAGGGTCTGCACAAAACTATGTGGGCCACTGCATTTTGCACCAACTGGAGCTTCAGGATGCTCTTTAAAGGCAGCCCCATGTAGAGCATGTTGCAATAGTCAAGACAGGAAGTGGCTCAGGCATGAATGACTATGAGTAGGGACAGTTGGTCCAGGAAAGGGCATAACTGGTATATAATAGAAGCATCTTTAAGAATACTCTAGGATCCTAGGCTGAGAATCAGAGATGACTACCATCCCCTTGAATTGGTAACAAGCCCTTATAAGCAGATGATGTTATTTAGCTTGAATGAAACATTCAGAAACCAACTCACAAGGTCAATGAATGAACCTCCACCGTCATATGGCTTGGGACTATTCCAACACGTCTGTAATCAACACAAAAAAGATAGTTCTGTTTCCAGGATCTATTGAGTAGAAAAAGTCACAAAAAATTCTGCAACTACAGATCATTTCTGCACCATGCTGCCCTTTGTCAGTCTCTCTTCTGTCACTTTTGTTACTCCCTGGCTTGGATTATTTTCCAGGATGTGAACCAAGTGAAGCCAATTAAAAATGAACAGATATTTTGTGAGTTTCACTGACTATTTTGCTTTTCTGTACATCTCTATACTCTTTGGCCTGAGTTTTTAACAACTACAGTTGCTTGCTAAGCAAATAAAGGTTACCAATCAAATATTTTAACATATTTGAGTTTCTCTGCATATTCTTGCTTAAGATCATAGACTATCAAATACATAGAATACCTACTTAATGAGTGTTTACATCCATGATTGGAGAGAGAAAAAACTTCTAATGGAAAACAGCCCCTAGTAGAATGAGGTGTAATAGTTAACCCATCCAACTCTGAGAAATTTGTTTTCAAAGAAAAAGTGTAGAATATAATTAAGCTGTTTTTTGAAGCTGGGGAGGGCCACAAATAAACTGGTGCACTGAAATCATTGAAAGCTTAGCAGCCCTATTGAATTTCTTATTCTTTATCCCTTTGGCTCATATACCAACAAATGCCAAGGTTTTGTGGCTGAATTTCAGCAGCGCTATTTCGCGGAGGGGACGAAGAAATCTTAAAAGGGTGATGGTGCCACAAAACATCTTTATGTTGCTTTTAGTGTATGGGATGATCTTACTCTTAGATAACTAGAAGTTCAAAAATATCATTGCCTAGACAGCTCACTTGCAATCAAAATACAGACTGTTTTTCTTTTTAAAGAAAGCTTGAGGCATATGGAAGATTTGAAGGTATTTTTAGCAAAAAAAAATAAACAAAAAGAAAACATGATGATAATTAAAGAACTTAGCATCATGCCTGTTGCTGTTACTTCTTTTTAATTAAAGTATCTTCTAAAATATTTAAGTCAGGCAGGAAGCTACATGGATGTTAGTGTCTAGGGTGTCGTGTTGCTGTCTTAATCATGTACCTAGAATTTTGACATACAGATTATCTAAGAGATATTGATGGTTGCCATTAATGGCTCTTATGATTCAGAAATTGAATCCTAATACTCTGGCTACATAATTCCAGTAATCTCCTCCATGTTTTACAAAGTTGACTTTGGATAGTTCATCAAATGATCTTCTCAAATAATTGTCCAAGCTCTCGTCTTTCAATTTGGCTGCAAAAGTGACCCATTTACCACAAGGAAAAAAAATAGAAATCAAAGTAGAACAAAAACAGCAGGATCCACTGAAATTGGCAGCAATCAACACTTGACTCACACATATTTAGTAGGACAAGGAGAAATTGTTGAGCTCTTGAGATAGGGTGATATTGCCAAGAAAAAGCAGCCATCTCTTTGAGTGTTTTCCACTGGTAGGAAATAACTAATGTATTTACAAGTTGTCGTTCCAAATGCTACCTCATGCTACCCTTTCTTATTCTCACCATTTTATCAGCACTTCCTTTGCAAAGGGAGAAGCTCACAATGGGTGGAAAGATCTCATTTTTCCTCATCTGGTCTTGGTTTGTTAATGCACTAAATGTGCAATATAAATTAGACTTAAGGAATTCCATTTCAAAACCAGATATTTTATGTGTAGTATTTTGCATGTAATTAAAAGTGACTAGAGGTGTAAAGAGGTTGGAGTGAGAATTTGAAGGAAACATATTTATGAACCTATACAAAATTATGGTGGATATATAAAGAACAATGCTCCAACTATGATTTGATACACCTATTTCTATAAATAAATTTATAAATAAATAAATAAATTTCTATAAATTCTATAAATGAAGCAAAGGGGTAAATTATAGCCTGGATTCTAATTTATATCCCACTTAATACACAGGACATCTTGAGAAATAAAACTAAAAGTTAAAACTGATATAACCAGTCAATCCAAAGATTCAGTTTTTTTGTTTTCTTACAGACAAAGAATAAAGGATCTATTGCTTTGCAATAATGAGTTTTGTTTTTGTTTTTGTCTTTACTTATCTCTGATATATTCTTTGTTAGATTACTTTTCTTCCATGCATCTGAATTGGAAGTGAAATACAAGCTATATCTGGAAAGCTTGCTGTTCTATTAAGGATAATAATTACACATTTACAATATGGTGTAGGGGACACTTGAATTTGCTTATCTTTCTATGCTACTTACTATATATGACTTCTGTTCACTTTTTTTTAACAGGTGTTCAGTTTCACAGTAATTTTCCTGTAGCTTTGAGCATCATAGTCTTCCACTACTTTAAAAATAATATTGAAGAGTATAAGAGTAGTATTAAAAGGGCCAGTTTGGTCGAGTGGTTAAGGCTCCAGGCCAGAAACTAGGAGACATGAAAGTTGGTTGGGTGATTTTGGACCAGTCTCTCTCAGTCCAAATCTCCTCACAAGGGTTTGTTGTTGTGGGGAAAATAGGAGGAGGAAGGTGTATTAAATATGTTTGCCAGCTTGAATTATTTATAAAAATAATAAAGGCAAGTTGAAGAAAATATTTTTAAAAAGTCAGTCTAAGGAATCTTATATTCTTTGTATTTTTAAAGGAAAAGAGACTGCTGTTGTGATATTCGTTTTTTGTTTTTAAATAAGAAACTGGTGCAAGGGATAAGATTGATGAAGATGATGATGATGAACAATTATTTATTACCTGCCTTTTGCACACTTGTCTCAGCTTTGCCTGTTTCTTCTTTTTTTATAACTATGCCTGCAGAGAAAAGCAATAAATCTCTCTAAGTTAGTTCTAGTCCTTTCATGCTAGAAAACTAAATGGAATGAACCAACCAACAATCAGTTAATTAATATGCATGAGCTAAGAACTATTAATTTCACATAAATATCTTTTTTTTCCTTTCTAAAAGTTTTGGAACAATAAAGACCCTTTAAAGGATTTTTGTTCCCTTGCGAGTTCCATATTGACTAAACTTTCACTCTGTTTCTGCCTTCCGCCCTTTTACTTGCTCTGATATGCCAGTACATCATATGCAGAGCCTCGCAAGGGTTTTTCCGAGAAATCACAGGGATTATCTCTTGTATTTCTTCTCAGATAATTCAACGGAGAGGTTATTCAGAGCTGAATGATTGAAAGGTTTGGAATCATAGCTAATAGCTTTAAATTGCCCACAATTTGACAGAACAATTCAATACTTTATCTTTATTTAATTGGCTTGGGGGTGGGAGAGAAGTCCATCTTTTGTATTTTTAAAAGTTCTGTATGTTTTTTCTAATTCAAAGGACAAGATAACCTAAGAAAGTTTTGTTTCCCATCCATCTCTATCCCTTTTCTGTCTCTCTCATCTCACTCTTTCTTTTTCACACGCACACATTATTCTTCAGTTCTGAAGCAAAATGTCAGCCTTCAAGATCTTCTGCTATTGCTTTGCATATTTTCGACTGCCATACGTAACGGGAGGGGGGAAGAGGGGAGATAGGAATAAGTTGGGGAAGTGAGCTGGAGGTGTTACATTCATCTGTTGTATAAATGGGAGGGGGGAGCATAAGCTAGAGTTAGGTTTCTATTTCTCGCTTAGCTTTCTTCTCTCTGCGCAACTGCAACCCCTTATCAAAATATGCCAAGGTCAACGGACAGAGGCCTCATCATCACCTGAAGATGCCCACATGATCATATCCACAACTTCTAATTGGAAGTGTCATTTGAACTATTGGGGTTGGGAATATTTCTATCACTTTCTATATGTGAATTGCGCGCTTAATTTCTCAGATTCAGAATTCTCTGGTTGCTACCACTTCACTTTCAGTAAAAGATATCTTTCCTCTATACTAAAGAGTCTAAGTATTTCTTTCTTGGATTTTGAATGGAGCTCCGCCTTACACTCCCATTGATTTTGCTTGTCAGAAGGTCGCAAAAGGGGATCTTGTGACCCCAGGATGATTCGGTTGCTGACCTGCCAAATTTTGATCACGTGACCATAGAGATGCTGCAACGGCTGTAAGGGTGAAACACAGTCCTCAGCTGCTTTTTTTCAGTGCCGTTGTAACTTCGAATGGCCACTAAATGAACTATTGTAAGTTGAGGACTCCCTGTATTTGTGAAATGGATTAGCTGCCCATCTTTGCCACATGGCAACTCTGGGCGGCTTCCAATGTTAAAAGATAAAACTATATAATTTATATATAAAATACTATAAACAGCGCAACATCAACCTAGCCAGCAAGATGGAGGGCTGAGGCAGGTGGAGAAATGAAGAAGAATTCAGAATAAGTGAATTCAAACAAACTTTCCCATGTTCTGTTTTCGCAGCCTTCTCGTTTTATGTCTCTGTGGGTGACCATAAATCCAATTTGTTCTTCCCATTATGTCAGCTCGAGCATCTAGAAATATTGCTCCGAAACACTTTCTGCGGCAGCACGGAAATATTATTTCTGATTAGGCTGGAAACCACATCTGGCCTTTTAGCTCGGCCCTGCAGGAAGCGAGCGCTCAGAGAGAGATGCCAAGGTAACCTTGGAAGACCCAAAAGAACATCTGGCCAGCCCTCTTTGTGGCATGGAAGAGAAGGACACGCAAACGGTACCTTGGCCCACAGAGTTGAACTAGAGAACGGCCAATTGGGGAGGAAAATATGGGAAAGGACAGAAGGGCAGACCGATAAAAATAATGGAGAAGGGGGGAAATGTGACCTGGAGCAAAATTCACACCGAAGATTCTCTACGTATCAGTTCTGAAGGGCATCCATTTTTAAGAGGAGTCTTTCCTTGTTGTTGAGTTTAACAGCTGTTCACACATTTGTGATTCAGCAGAAAATCATAACACACACACACACACACACACAATGTGCTGTTGATATTGCTGATTACTATCTTATCTGTATTTCCTCTGTTTCAAGTCACTGAAAATATTTATTTACTAAATTTATATGCTGCCCCTTCTCACCAATAAGGAAGAGGAGGGAAGGGAGGGGAGGGGAGGAAGGTAGGAAGGAAGGAAGGAAGGGAGGGAGGGAGGGAGGGAGGGAGGGAGGGAGGGACGGAGGGACGGAGGGAGGGAGGGAGGGAAACCATCTTACATTTTTACCTGGCTGTACTAGAGGAGGAGAGGCCAATGTTCATTTTCCTAAAACTTGGTTTAGAAAGAGAGGGAGGTGTGTGTGCACACATGTGTATGCATGTATATGTAGCCAATCACTCTGTTGTTTATACACACACATATACACAAATAACACACATTTACACACATACACACGCACTGCATCTCCCCCCCCCCTCTCNCACACATACACACGCACTGCATCTCCCCCCCCTCTCTCTTCCCTCCAAATAGGATGGTTGGGTTCACAATAGAGGTGGCCCCTTCATCAGACTCCATGGAAACTCAGAGGCCATGGTGGAAGGATTTGGAGATCCTCCTACCATCCCCTGTTCATTATTTCTCTCCACTTATTAAACCCTCACCTGGTTAGGTGACATTGTTTGGCCATCAGATGCTTTGTGCAGTCAAGTAACCATTTAATGGGAGAGAAAGTGATGCAAGGTCCACAGAGGAAATACATTGATTGCAAACACATGCAAACATTTTTTTTTAAATTGGGGAAGAGGAAGAGAAAATTCTAGACAATGCAAGATGAGATCTTCAATCCTTTACCATAAATGCTGAGAATTCAGTTCTGTTTGCTGCAATTTTCTTCCTTTCACTTTACTTCTACCAGCTTGCTCCTTCCTTCCTTCCTTCCTTCCTTCCTTCCTTCCTTCCTTCCTCCCTCCCTCCCTCCCTCCATCCCTCCCTCCTTCCTTGGCTCCCATTCTAGACCAAATTGCAAGAAGGCAAATGTTTTTTTGTTTTTGCTGTAAGCTTCAGATTGTGTGATGGGATATAACCTCTAATCCACTCCATTCAGCCAGGCAGGAAAAAAATTGATCTTGAGTACCTCCATCAATATGTATGGAAATTTACAGAACAAAAAGCCAGTTCTTATGCTGCAAAATCCATCTTTCTTAACTATAGGTTTCTGTGTCAGTGTTTTGGGAGAGAAAACAAAAGGGGGAAAGGGAACTCTTCCTGCATACATACTCAAGCTTTGGGAATCCAGAATGTGAAAGAGACACAACAAAAAGGATTTTGTTGTTGCAAACCTCTGGAATTCATTTTCTACCCACAACAATTCTCTTTCTCCCATCTTTTATCCATACATTTCCACATTTGTCCATGGATTTGCATGCATGATGTTCTCCTATCCCCATCTGAACCATCACAATGGTTAGCATTGTTCCACTTGGACATTAATTTGCAATTGTTTAAAAAAAATAAAAAATTAATACTTAAATGTATTTTTAAACCCCGTTCATTTAAAAAAAGAGAAGGTAAGAATGATGTCAAAACATCTGGGAAATAGAAAATTCAGTTGCTGACCTTCCTTGAGGTTATCTGAGAGGTGGAGATCACTTTAATTCACACCCAATTATGCACAGATTAACTTTCTCAAGCATCTTTGTAATAAAAAACCCTAAAGTTTAGCCAACATAAAACAATTGTGCATTTCTGTAGGTGGGCAGAGATCTCTGGCATGGAATGCAAGGCCAGCTCCCCTCTTCTTAGGCTTGTTTCTTTGGAACGGTTTGTATCCTGCCACCCACACTTTCCAGTCAGTATGGATGGATGAGGTTCATCCCACCATGCTTTGCTCATGGAAACTGGCTCATGCATCGGGGGTGTCAAACTCAAGGCCCCTGGGCCAGGACTGGCCCATGATGTGGTCGGATGTGGCCCACAAGCTGTCCTGGAAAGGTAGAGGGGCTTTGGTCCATCTTACTTCAGCCCAGCCTGCCCAATGAGAAGAGGAAACAGGCCAGCAATTTGGGGAGTAGTGTCAAGCTGGCCATGGCCACCCAGTGAGCCATGCCCCCCATCCGGTGCCCCTGAGGTCAACCAAAGCCCTGATGTGGCCCCCAATGCAACTGAGTTTGAGGCACCTGTCACAGAGCATCGAATCAGCTGGAGCATCCAAGCATCGGGAGAAGCAGCGCAATGTTGGAAGGCCTGGAGAAGCCCTGGAACCGCCAAGAATCGGATGTGGCTGACTGGATGACGCCTTCCTCATCACGGATTTACTGAGAATGAATCCCAGTAAACACCCAGGCATCAAAGTAGAGGCAGCCTGCGACGTACGGCCCCCAATTTATGTTGCTAAGCGAGACACTAATTATGTGAATTTTGCCACCAACTTTCTTGCCAAAGCAGTTCAGTGAATTCCTGCATTCATTAACTCTGTCATAAAGTGGATCTGGCTTCCCCCATTGGCTTTGCTGATCAAAAAGTTGTAAAAGGAGATCATGAGACCCCCCAAGGGGATGTGGCAACCATCGTAAATGTGAGTCAGTTGCCAGGGATCTGGATTTGGATCCTGTGGCCACACGGAGGCTGCCCCGGTAATGTGAAAATGGTCCTCAGTCACTTTCTTCAGTGCCTGCTGTAACTTCGAACGATCGCTAAATGACCTGTTGAAAGTCGAGGACTTCCTGTAACTGCAGAAATTATCCTTGTGCAGCTTCTTTAAACAAAGCATGTCCTTCTCTCTCTCTCCCTCTTCTCTTTTCGTACAGAGACCATAATTACCGCTGGAAATTGCAATTTGTATCCTGAAAGAGTGTCAGGGAAACCTCAGCGGCTGCCAGGCCCAGCTAATTCATTGATTAATGTTGTTATCAGAGGGGGCTCCTCCTCTTCCTCCCTTCACTCTCTCTCCCTCTCTCCCTCTTTTTCCTGACCAGAGCGCTAATTTTATAACATCCTTGTTAAATGAGGTATGCAGTCTTTTAAAAATCCCCCTTTCCATGATCATAACTTCCTATCAGGCTGAGGCAGATGGGCTCTTCGGGTGGCTTAATTAAAGGCGTAAAGCAGATGCTGGGGGAAATTAATCAGCACTGAACCAAAATGTTGGGATAAAATGGTTACCCTCATTCAGCTCATTGTTTGGGATACTCCTCGGTTGCCAGGAGGAGGAAGAGGAGGAAGAGGAGGAAGAGGAGGAAAAAGACCATGAGAAGGAGGAGAGAGGAAGGAAGGAAGAAAAAATTAAAGAAAGAAAGAAAGAAAGAAAGAAAGAAAGAAAGAAAGAAAGAAAGAAGATTGTCCTCAAGTTTCAAAAGGAATTCAGATGAATTTAGGACTGGTTTCCACATGGCTGCTAGATTCAATAAGTAGAAACTGGGCAGCGTGAACTTTTGTCCAAAAAACTATCTACAATTTCATAGCATATAATACATTCATTTGGCAGCATTTTGTTTCTTGTCACACCTCATGGGTCATTTTCACGCAGACCCTTCACTCCAGCGTGAAAAGATTTTCCAAAAGAAAAAAGAAAATGCACAAAACTATTTACCGGAAGCATTAAAGCTATCAAGAAGGGTTGTAGAAGTATACAATCTGTTTCTTTATTGTTTTGAAATGTCAGCCTACACCAAAAATGAACTCTCCTTTCAAAATATTGCTGCTGAAGTCCTGTTATTAAAATAACTGTCTCACAACTGTTTGAAACAAGAGGTTTTTCCACGAGAAGAGGCAAATTACACATGTAACCTGCTTAGAAGTTTGCTGACAAAAATTCCTTATTTTTCACAAAGAACTGATGAAAGAATGAAGAACTCTAACTAATCTTAGATATCAAATATATGGGAAACATGACTTTAGCTTGCGTCTTAATTTTTCTAATCCATGTATAAACTTAAATCATATCATAAATTGAGGATGTATTATTTTCACTAATAAAATGTGGGGGCTATATAGTTTCCTTTTTTATTTTATACTTATTGTTTTAGATTGATCATCTGGGTAATGAGAGTATTAACATCATAAGAGAGGAATAGATGTTATATTCTGTGTTTTATTTACTGTTTCTTTATTTTATTTATTTTATTTGCTAGATGTCACTAGATTATAGCTTTGCTTCACTTTGTTTTTGTTTTTTAAAATATTTGCTGACCATTCACCAAATACATATTACGGATTATATTATTTCACCTTACCATCAGAAGGTGGGCTAAAACAATGAAAGAATGTAACAGGGGAAATATAGGTATCTTTGATTACCTTCCATTAGTTCATGCCTCTGTTTCCTTTTTACCACTTTATAATGTCTTGGTAAGGCTGTACTTGGAATATGGCATCCAGTTTCAGTTGCCATGATATAAAAAAAGATATTGAGACTCTATAAAGAGTGCAGAGAAGAGGAATAAAGATGACTAGAGATTTGGAGACTAAAACAAAGGAAGGACAATTGCAAGAAATGGGTGTGTCTAGTCTAACGAAGAGAAGAACTAGGGGGGACAAAATAGCAGAGTTCCAATTTCTCAGGGGCTGCCCCAAAGAAGATTTGGGGGTCAAGTTATTCTTCAAAGCCCCTGAAGGCAGGATAAGAAGCAACAGGTGGAAACTCATCCAGGAGTGAAGCAACCTGGAACTAAGGAGGAATTTCCTCATGGTGAGAATAATAAACCCGTGGAATAACTTTCCTCCAGAACTTGTGGGAATTCCACCACTGGAGATTTATAAGAGATTGAGAACCATTTGTCTGAAATAGAATAGAACAACAGAGTTGGAACGGATCTTGGAGGTCTTCTAGTCCAGCCCACTGCTTTGGCAGGAAACCACTTCAGAGAAATGGTCATCCAATCTCTTCTTCAAAACCTCCAGTGTTGGAGCATTTACAACTTCTGGAGGCCGAGTTAATTGTTCTCATTTGTCTGGAGATTCCTCCTTGGCTCTAGGTTGCTTCTCTGCTTGGTGAATTTCCACCCATTGCTTCTTGACCTGCCCTCGGGGGCTTTGAGGAATAGCTGGACTCCCTCTTCTTTGGGGCAGCCCTTGAGATATTGGACACTGCTCTCATGTCTCCCCTAGGCCATTCCTTCATGAAACTAGACATCCCCAGTTCCTGCAACTGTTCTTCCTACAGTATGTTTTAGCCTTCACTCCCCTCATCATCTTTGTTGCTCTTCTCTGCACTCTTGCATGGTGTAGGACTTCCTGCTTGAGCAGTGGATTGGACTAGAACATCTCCAAGCTCCCTTCCAATGCTGTTACTCTGTTATGCTTTTAAGAATAGATAACTCCATCATATAGATTTTTGTTCCAGTTATTATTTTTTAAAGAAACTAAAGTTTATTCCATCCAATTCCTCTCCATTGTTCTTTTTTTTTAAACTCCATTCCTCTGTACCTCTGTCTTAACAGACCTTTATTTGTATTCCTGCTTTAACTGACAAGCACCTCTTATAAATTTACCTGTCTGTGCAGAATATCCCCACTATTTTATTTATATTTAAATGGGTGAGAACATACACATTTGCTATGAATTGCAAATGGCCTCACCATGTTCCAAAAGGTGTGTTTTGGCCTGGAATTGTTTTCTTAATTCATCAAAAGGATGAAAATCAGTGAAGTGATATTGCAGTGTGAACTGAAGGAATATCGCTTCTTTTTTAGCATCGCAGCCTGTGCAATCAGGTGATTCCACCCACAAAGGGGACTGTCTAGCTTCCAAAAAGTGTTTCCTTTAATGGCACTGGGGAAAATAGCAAGGGATTTGCTAGAAAGGTTTCTATTCTGTTATTGTGTTTTCTTTTTATGGTTCAGAAGTTCATATTGTGCACTCAGACTTTATTGCTATTCTTTCATGCTCCCCAGAGCTGCACCCAAGGAATTGGTTGTCTTGCAGTCCTAGGTGGCATTAATAGAGGGATAGAATCAAGATCACGTGTTGTGTTAATACCCCTTTGTAACACCTTGGTAAGGCCACACTTGGAATACAGCATCCTGTTTTAGTTGCCACGATGTAAAAAAAGATGTTGAGACTCTAGAAAAAATGCAGAAAAGAACCACTAAGAGGATTAGGGGAACGGGAGGCTAAAACATAGGAAGAACAGTTGCTGGAACTGGGTATGTCTAGAAGGACTAAGGGGTGACATGAGAGCAGTCTTCCAATATCTCAGGACTGCCCCAAAGAAGAGGGAGTCCAGCTCATCTCCAAAGCCCCTGAGGCCAGGACAAGAAGCAACGGATGGAAACTCACCAAGGAGAGAAGCAACCTGGAATTAAGGAGAAATTTCCTGAGAGTGAGAACAATTAATCAGTAGAACAGCCTGCCTCCAGAAGTTGTGGGTTTCCTTCATCACTGGAGGTTTTTAAGAAGAGATTGGATAACCGCAAGGCTTCCTGCTTGAGCATTGGGTTAGACTAGAAGACCTTCAGTGTCCCTTTCAGCTCTGTTATTCTGTTATACTGGATCTAAATTCTACTGGAAAAAATCAGGTTTTTGGACACTCACAGTTCAGCTCAGCACCAGGTGAAAGAACATGCTTGGCCATCTTTTCTGACAACACATTTTAAGTGTTGCATGCGCATGAATCTGTATTCCCAACTAGCCATTGGGATAATTTAGCGTACAGATTCATAACTTCATTAAATGTACCCGGTGTCTTCTTTTGTGGGCATCATTTTTCAGAGGAGCAGCCTTCAAAAAATGAATATCGTCTGATGGTTCACAGCTAGAGATGTTCACTGAGAAGGATCCAAATGTAGTTTATGGTGATTAAAGCGCAATGCAAGAAAAATCCATTTTGTTTCTCCCGTGTCCTCACTGTGATTTGAAACAGATGACATGCATAGCAAAGGATGTTATTTATGCTTCAATTCCCATCAAGTTGTGGGAGATATGGCTAAGACCTTGCTTGCCACCAATCCTGGAAGATCTAGAATGGCAATATTATCATTTTGCTCGCTGACTTCATCCAGGGAGGTGCCAAATCTCCGAGAGAATCATAGATCATCAATTGAGACCTGTCCCCAGAAGTCTAACTTTTCTGCCATTCAATCTCCTAGTCATTTTGTTTCTCCTCGNAGAATCATAGATCATCAATTGAGACCTGTCCCCAGAAGTCTAACTTTTCTGCCATTCGATCTCCTAGTCATTTTGTTTCTCCTCGTTCAAAGCTGAATTTGTTCCCCAAAAGAAAGGGAAAAGGAGTAGACTGCCTGGAGATACTGGGCCAGTCTATCTCTGTCAATCCTATTGCAGAAAGTTAGCATGCATACCTTTCCTAGAAGAATGAATATTTTGAGGAATATTTAAAAAGGCAAAATAATATACTTCCCAAAAAGAGAAGTGGAGAAACATATTTTTCTTAAAAGACAGAAAGCAGACTCAACTCTCCCTCTCTCTGTCTGATACTTTGTGCCCACCGAGAAGGACTGGGCCAGCCTATCTACAGAACAAAAGACCTTCAGCTCCAGGGTGAAGGGATTAAGGAATGATGACCCTCCAGGACATAATAGGAGTAACCCACTAGCAGCAGAGCTCACCACAGGGCACAATCCCATAAGGACATTGCATCAGAATCTGAACTTCAATCAGACCTGAGCCCAGACAACCTACAGAGCCAGCTATGACCCTAAAACAGCCAATAGAATACATGTTCTTGCACAGGAACAGGAAGTTCAAATGCAAAGCCCAAGAGAAGGAATAAATACTCCTCACTCTCAACTCTCAACTCCAAGTGGTCAACTGCCAAGAACCACGTGCTTGGTAGTTCTGCTTCACTATTGAACCATCTTTCCAATCAGCCTCCATGTTTCCAATGTTTTTCTCCAGGCTTGGAGCTGAACAAGATGGATATTTCTTCCAGCACTATGAAGAAGGCAAAGGCAAACCACTTCTGAAAATCTTGCCCAAAAGCCCTGGAGGGATTAGTCCAGCAGTTGCCAGCAGTCAGTGCTGATTCAGTGGCACACACACAAATGCCAATAGTTTCCCAGTTGACATTGTAATTGAATTCGTCTTTTTGTTGGGAAGATTAATGGATTTCCTTCATGTCTTCTATTAGCTGATATTAGTAGAGGCATTCTGCCAATCTCCTAACCGTGTCTCCAACAATGTGACTGTTACAGTCCTTACAGGGCTGTATACCTTGGTATACAGGATTCCTATCTTTCCCCTTTGGATGTTGCATTTTTAGGTTTGCTCAATATGCTTTGGAAGGATTTTGTTGCTTTGTGCACTCCAGTGATGTTAAGAGGTAGAGGGAAGCAGATCTCTGTTCCCCTTGTTAGTTTCAGAGGAGGAGGAGG
Organism: Laticauda laticaudata; assembly: GCA_004320025.1. Lineage (NCBI taxonomy): Eukaryota > Metazoa > Chordata > Lepidosauria > Squamata > Elapidae > Laticauda > Laticauda laticaudata. The sequence goes on from BHFT01060204.1 coordinate 16,858, forward strand.
AGGAAGAGGAGACATAATCACAATTAGCATTATTAACTGCTTTCAATTCTCTGGCTTTATAATTTACTTTTTATGCATCACTTGGGAAAATGAAAATAATGAGTAATACCAGCATAATTTTCCAAGGAGATCAACTTCTAACCAAAATACAAATACATGGACAACTGAATATCACTATGTTCAGCCTGAGTCAGTGAGCAGCATTGATAAGTGGCTTTGGCAAAGATTAAGAGAGAGACCCATATGAAGATATTTTGAAAATGTTTTTCCTGTGCTGCACATGGTTAATCCGTAGGAAAGCCTACGGTGAAGACTCTATTCATCCAGCAAAGGTTATCTGGAAGAAAAGGAATTCATGAATGCCCTTTTCTCGTGAAAAGTGTCAGTGAACACCAGGATAGAAGAAATAACTGACAAGCGTGTTTCAGACATAATGGTGGAGACTCTGAGTTGTTTTAGTATCCCCACTTCCTTTGGCTGGGAGATTATGGGACTCAGGAGGACAGAAGTGTAAGCAGTGGAAGAGCAGATAAGACCACCGTGGCATTTCTGGCATTCGTGGGCCAGCCGTGTCTCTAACCCAGAGACCTTTGAACATACAGAGCCCACCAGCATTGAGTCCCTGGTTACCTGGACTGGGTGAAATGCTCAGGACATCTAGGTTTTTTTATTTATATTTATTTATTTTGTCAAGCATGCATTTCATAATATATATATAAGTATAAACATGGTTATGAATACATGAAATGGATATATATAAGAAAAATAGAAGAAACAATAGGACAGGGATGGTAGGCACGTTGGTGCACTTATGCACGCCCCCCACAGATCTCTTAGGAAAGGGGTGAGGTCAATAAGAGACAGTCTAAGGTTAAAGTTTTTGGGGTTTAGGGAAGAAACCACAGAGTCAGGTAGAGTATTCCAGACATTGACCACTTNGTCAGGTAGAGTATTCCAGACATTGACCACTTTGTTGCTGAAGTTGTATTTCCTGCAATCAAGTTTGGTGCGATTAACCTTGAATTTGTATTGTTTGCTCCTGTTTTGTTATGGTTGAAGCTGAAGTATTCATTTGTAGGTAGGACATTGCAACGTATGATTTTATGTGCTATACTTAGATCGGACTGAAGATGGTCTAATCAGATGGGATGAAGATCACATGCCTGAAACAGCAATGAGGGATTCAAATGGACTGGCTGTCTTTTATCCACATATCACAGTGGGTGTAAAAAACTGTATTATTGATTGTACCCCAACAATTTCATGATCCAAGTCATTTCTAAAAAAAGAGTACACCAAACAATTTTTTTCTATCTAACTATCTGTTCATCCATCCATCCATCATTCATTCAGGATCTAATAAAGATAATTTGCAACTCAGGATTGCAACGAGGGCTGCTCTTTGAGTGTGGTTGTTTTCTTGCAGACGTTTCACTACCCAACTAGGTAACAGCAACAGTTTTATAGTGATGATGTTACTTAATTTAGGTAATGAAATGTCTGCAAGAAAATAGCCAAAATCAGAGAGCGTCAGGGACCTGTGATGACCCGGAGTGTATCAAAAATATAACAAAAACCAAAATGTAAATAAGAGTCCTTTAATGCCTTCTACTTGGTCTCACTGTTTAATTGTTCACAGATGAATATTAAACTATTTTCAAAATAACATTCTAAACAACCCAGGAGATTACAGCACAAGACCCAGGATGTCAAAACAATAGAACTCGGAAGGTCATTACACAGCCCATGACCCAGGTGGTGACAACACAGGAGGCTGATAGACACATAGCCAACACCTCAGCCACACATGTTCTCACGAAAAAGCCAGACAATCTACAAACATCAACTCTATCAACCAATCAAAAAATGACAATACAGCCAACCTCCCCATCAGTATTTATAG
>BHFT01060210.1:0-30965 GCA_004320025.1 Laticauda laticaudata
CGGCTAGAGCCAAACTGTTCCGTTTACAATAATTGTTGAAATAAAGACTTTTACTGTTGGAACCCGGTCTACCTCGCGTTTTTCCAGACGGAACATAAGATGTAGTATTATTCAAAATGGTATGTGACATATCATGTGCTTTATCTGTTTTAGGCAGCTAGGAGATAACTAACGTTCAATTTTTTAAAAGGAAGAAAATGTATAGAGACCGTAAATTGACAGTAGAACCAAGTTATATCAACGAAAAGTTAATGAACAATAGAAATATTTGGATACATTTATTCATAATTGCATATTCTTCTACTATGATATTTCCACTGCTGCAGATAAATACTGGCTGAGTTCATATAACATGCTAAATCATAAATCTGAATTAATAGAATGCGATTGCTATGTTCAGTTGACATGTTTATATCCAGTCAGCCATATTATTTGGATTAAAAAAATAACTTGTTCACACAACATGTTAATATAACTGCTACAGTAGATTCCCACAACAGCAAATTAACTTTCAGAGGGCAGGGCAGAAAGTTAGGAACAAGATACTGCTCTTATTTTTTTGAATGGCAAAAATATCCCACTATAACAACTGTAAATAACAAGGAAACATGATCTTCCCCACAATGATATTACAAAGTACAGTTAAAATTTATTCATAGTTTTATGAAAGTTAGATGAATGAGAATTAATTACAGGTTAGTATAACTCTTAAAGCAGCTATGTCTTTTTTCAGGCAAAAACCTAAAAAAGGTATATTTGTTTCAATAAGTAGTAGGAGCTGCACTCATGAGAATTCTAAAGCACATTGAAGTATTCATAGCTCATGATGGAGTCCCCTGAATGAGTTCACATACTACTCTGGGCGTTTTTCCTGTCAAAACTCTTTCATAAACAATTAAATTAAAATCCCATGATATAAGAACACAACAATCTATTTCATGAGATTTAAGGGATTTTATTTATTATTTTAAATTTGGAAACAGAGTGGTCATATTGTAAGAGTGTTATTAGTTATTCTTTATATTGAAGAACAAATCTAGTAGGCTCAAGTATATGCAAAATAAGGTTTTTTGTTCTAAACTTCTTTTTTAAAAATGTATGACAATATGAATTTTATAGTAATAATAAAACCTGCTTTTAAATGATGAACTTTAGTTTTCACAAAAAGTTTTTAAGTAGAGGCTGGATGTAACAGCAGATTTCCTGTACTGGTAAAAAAAATGTTGTATCACTGTACTTTAACATAGCATTTTTAAAATCTTATTTTATGAAGCAAAAATTTAAAAATTGTTATGGTTTGAAAATGAAGCTTTCTAATCATTCTGTAGTACATTCACCTCCTTTAGCAATTTTTTCTGTGGTCAGAAGCTTCAATTTTTAGGCAAAATGAAAAAAAAAAACACAAAAAGCAGAAATATTCTGAAGAATTATATGCCTCCCCTATATTATGATATAAGCAGTTCTACCAATGTTTTGGGGTTTTATGGTCAGATCTTACAAGTGAGAGGATTTGTGTAATAATTTTATTAATTGCATACAGATAATACTTAAGGAACGACAAGCCATTTAACAAACATTTGAAATTATGCAGCAGCCATCATAATTTTGAAGTTGCATATAGCTTTTTTGGGGGAAAGTCTAAAATTCTCCCCCAAAAAGCTATATATGACTTCAAAGTTATGATGGCTGCCACATACCGGCAGTCATTTATCCTTACAACCCACCACAGGGTTGCAGTAGTGTCCTCCTGCCTCTCTCCACACATCCCAGTACACCAGGACCCTGCAGTGTTTGGGCCTGCTCCTCACACATCCATCATGCCCTACACTTCCTTCTGAAACTCTCTGGACCTCATGTTGGGGAAGCAGGGTAGGCCATGTGTCCCTGAACTAAGTTTTGGCAATCTAAATGTGGCTCCCATTTTGTCCACCCGCTTGTGGGCAGGTACAAAATGGTTGCTGCCAAAGAAACAGTTTCATTTTACTGCCTTAGGGAGGTTTGTACAATGCTACAGAAATTTCTGAACACCACAGAAAGTTTCTGCAGCAAAACAATGCAGTTTGTCTCTGGGCCATGCAGCAGTGACCCAAATGCAGCCAGCATTTTGTCCCAGCCCACAAATGGGTGAGGGCAAAATGGCGGCCACCAGGTAAACTGCTTCATTTTCTTCCTTAGAGAGGTCTCCACTGCAAGGCAGCAAAACGAAGCAGTTTGTCCCCCGAGCCTGGGCCTGTATTAAGTCTCTAACAGCTTCTCCCAGCAAGGAGGCACCCCATTCTCCACTTAACAACCCGCACAGTTATTTTATAATTCATCGGGGAGAGCAGGGATGGAAGGGTCATTAGGTGAGATGTTTCACCTAACAACTGATGCAACATGCAACATGTAATGGGCAGGCTCCATTATAGTCGTATCTCGAGGACTACCTGTAATCCTTTCAATTATAAAAGAGGAAGAGTCTTTGCTTTTTCTTCTGAAGCATGTTGTTGATCCAAGTTTGTAACTATACACTAAGGTGGATATGAATGTCCCAGTTGGCCCTATCATTACCATGTCTGGTAATGAATAGATCCAGAGACATAAATATACCAAATGGATAAAACTTCATGGAATGAGAAATATAAAAGACTGACCAAGACTGGCCAAAATGGGGGTATGTGGTAACTCTTGAGTAACTGCACTGGTAGTTGTGGTTGGCTGCAAACTTATTTTTGCTTGTGACATCTCAAAATATGAACTATTTATTATACTTAGAAAAACTGAATAAGTCTACCTCTACTTAGCTTGAGATATAATTGTGTCTTTATTTGCCAGACCCGTTATTTGTTCCTCAAATAGGACCATCAGACTGCCATGAATGAAAGAAAACACAAAGATATTTTTTAGCCAATATCTTAAATGCATTTGTTTAAGTCTAAATGGTATCCTCAGGACACTGCATAATATCTAAGGGAATTTAAAAATTTTTTAAAGAATACTTTCTTAAGTATAATTTAAATTTTAACTTCAGACTTTCTCATTACTTGCATTTCCATTGTCCAAATGTGGTTCAGATGTGCAGGAATATCTGGAGAGCATCAGTCTGGGAAATGCAGGCTTCAAACTTTGGGTTCCTTTGTCATGCATGAATACTGTGAAGAAGCAGATTTTCTCTAAACATCCTCTATATGAATAATACTGTTATTCCTGTTTATACTCAAATTTTGCACTGAAATTTGGGGAAAGTGATACATTCATTATTCATAGGTCTTTGACTATATGAAAATTACAGATAGAAAAAGAAGCTGACAAAAATAGCTGTGTTTTCACCATAGTAACTGTACTCATTTGGAATATAAATTCAGTCATTTATACAGGTAGCCTTGTCTTACAACAAGAAAGTCAAGGCTACCTGTAAAAAAGTGACTTATTGCCATTTTTCATACTTATGACCATTGCAGTATCCCCATGGTCACATGAACAAAATTTAGACAGTTAGCAATTAATTTGTATTGATAATGGTTGCAGTGAGTGTCCTGGGGTCATGTGATCACCTTTTGCGATCTTCTGACAAGTAAAGTCAGTGAGGAAGGCAGGTGCCTTTAACAATTACATTACTAACTTGACAATTGCAGTGGTTCACATAACAACTGTGGCAAGAAAGGTCATAAAATGGGGCAAAATTCACTTAACAAATATCTCACTTAGCAACAAGACTCCATTGTGGTTGTAAGTCGAGGACTACTTGTATATCCACTGATTGTGCAAGAGACTGAGCTCTTAGAAAATGATAAAAGGAAATCATGTTGGAGCTATGGTATACATCCTCTCCATTTTCACAATAGGTGGAAGAAATTTATAGTAACTTGGTTAGTTTTACTGTTTGGTACTAGTATTGCATTATCACAGTGATGGCTAACCTTTTTGTTGTCGTGTGCCGAAAATGCACATGTGCATAGTGTGCCTGCACCCATTCACTGCATGCGCAATCCCCTGGGTGACCCCCACCTCCATGTGCACAGGATTCCCCCACCTGACCCACCCCTTGTACATGTGTGTGGGACCCCCTGCGCTCCCTGCCCCTTGTGCATGTGCGCACGTCTCCCCCATGTGCCCCGCCCCCCAGCGCATGCACGGCAGATACCCAAAAATCAGCTGGCTGGCAGGAGGCGTGCCCGCATGCGCATTGGAACTGAGTTGGGGTGATGGCTCACGTGCACGCAGAGATGGCTCCGCATGCCACTTCCAGCACACGTGCCATAGGTTCACCATCATGGCATTATAACATTTCCATAGTAGTAAATGAAACTCAGTATTAGTTTACTGGTTTACAAAGTAGTAAAATTACACAGTAATATAGTATTATATAATAATACCCCAACAAAAAGTTAGCTAATGTATTTCTTTATATTTTGGGAGTCCAAATAATAGCCAGGAAATATGCTACATATCTGAAGCCACATGGTAAAATTTGATGACATCCTATTTTAATTTCATAAGATTTTTCTGTTCCTGTTGCTGCTGTTCAGAAAAACTAATGATGAAAGTATTTAATTGATCTACTTTTCATTTTTTTCTTAGGATGATCATAACACATATTATTTTTTCCAGGCCTTCAGAGCTACTATCAAAATACAGTAATATGTCAGAGGGTGTTTGCAAGCCTGGGTATGCTTCTGCTTTGATGACTGCCATCTTTCCAAAGTAAGTGACTGATCCTTTGTAATACTTAATTCTCTTACTATAATGTCCTAAATACGTGATGAAATATTTACCTTAGTTAAAATGAATTTCAGAGCTATGCAATATTGTTTTAATGATGCAAAAATAAACAGGGAACAGTGTATGTACTTAATGACTACAACTAAATGAGATATTTTTATCATTTTATCCTTACATTCTCACATGTTCTAATCATTTTGGTTGGGGATTTTAGAGTTTATAAAAAGAGTTTATCAACTTTATTGTATGATACTATGATTCATCACAGCAGCTTATAGCATCCTCTGCTGATCTTGAAAATGATAGCTAGAGTTGGATCAAGTTTGTAGACTTGACTGCGAATGTTTTAAACAAAAAATTATGGCAATGGCAAAACATTTCATATTTTTGCAAGAAAATTGTATGACTGGATCACTGTGAAGACGTGAGGAGTAAAAATTGACATTTTCACAGACCATTTTAAATGCTTCTAAAGTCTCCAATTAATTCAACAATGCTATATGATCATATTCAATGTTTTTTTCAATGATTTTTTTTTGTATGATGCCAGGTATTATGTGAAAGAAATTGGAAATAATAAGGCAGAAAAAAGGTTTTCATTGATTGAATGGGTTGTGTCAGAAATTAGTGACATTTTAATGGACTTACTATGTTTTCATTTGTTGAATTGAACTTTTTTTTTAATTGGTAGTTTTTGGTCATTAAGAACAGCTGCAGCAGAACAGCTTTTGACCTTTGTCTGTAAATAAGTCTGGCTTTCTGTGTTTTATGAGAACCTCCAGATCTATGTGGTTATTCTATAATATATGGGACCAAGGATGATAAGGATCTTTTGCACTTCTCTGAACTTGAAAAAAGAGCATTACATACCAGTATACAATTCTCAGCTGGTGATGTTTTCCAATGTACAGTTTCCTTGGGAGAACATTTGCAGTATAATCACTTTTGGGTGTGATATTTCTGGTCTATGACAGGAGCACATTATATTTATAGTTTTATTTGTTTTGGCTATCTTTTTGTGTCAATTTCCTGGTTTTCCTAGTGAACACAAAAACATTTGGATCCACTGTCAACAAAAGCCCTTTTGGTTCTCTGGAATCTAAATAAATCTATTTAGCGATATCTAAGGTTTTTTGTTACCGTGCCTTACTTGTTGCTTTGTTTTGTTTGTACATTCATAGAACACAATTGAAAGCCAGTGTGGTGTAGTGATTAAGGTGCTGGTTAGGATAAGGGAGATCCAGGTTGTAGTTCTCCTTGTACAGTACACAAAAGCAGTCATGGTGATTTGGGATTAATCACTGTCTTTTGTCCCGAAATTGACAAGTTGAAAACATCTAGCTATCAGCCCAAAGTCAACATTGTGGGAGACTATCATTATATACTTTAACAAAGAGGCTTAAAGGGGATAGATTAAGGTTGATAACAACAATATTACTGAGGACCACAACAACAGTTATTGGTGAGAACCATGAGCACCACTTTGTAGACTACAGTTTCTGAATCATAATAGATTCTATTGTATGTCCTGCAAACCATCTCTGATCTGACTGTAATAACTATTCCTTTTATAGGTGGATATATGGTGGACAAGACAAATGACGCACAAGATTATAATAGAACATTATACTACTAGAGTTGCAATTTGATGTACCATATTAAGATATGCAGAATCTATTCTAAATTTTTTTTATTTATTTATTTATTTATTTATTTATTTATTTATTTATTTATTTATTTATTTATTTATTTATTCTTATATTCCTTATCATGAGCTTTTCTTGCTTTCTGTTCCCCCATTTCCTACATAGTAATTTGGGGGAAGATTGAATTAATAGCGATGCCCCCTTAACCATAACTGCATTATGTTCTTATATTTGATGACGATGGAAGAAGGAAAAGCAGGCAGCGTAAAATATTATCTTTTACTGGCTGATAAATTATTAGAAAGTTGAAGAATTACCAAATTCACAAAATGAATAGAGTTGACTTGCAGAATCTTAACTATTTTTTTAAAATGCTAGGAAAAGATCCCATGGGGTAGTCAATTTAGTGTTTTGATGGCGATGTTTTACAACTCTGTTTATCTATATTTGCCAGGACGGTGTTATCCAGCAAGCATATAAGCTTTTTAAGGGTAGAGTATAGAAATAAACTTTCTGTCTCTCACATTAATTGGTTTTCTCAAAATCCTCAAAAGCAAAGATTGCAAGATCTAGAAAGTGGTATATCATTGAAAAGTTACATATTAATGTTAAAAGAAGAATACTTAATTAACTTAATCTGGATATGGTATATCCATTTTATAGTGTATGTGGAAACTCTTCCTCATTCCCAGTTTAATTGGAATATAATATAGATTTGTACTGTGAAAAATTAGGGGAAATGCACAATTTTCACAGTGGAAAGATATGCAAGGTAAAGTATTCCAAATATACTTTACTAATTTAATATGATTATAAATAAAGATATTAATGACCAGTAAGATGGCCATATTTGCATATGATACCAAGTACAGGTAGTCCTTGACTTACAATAGTTCATTTAATGATTGGAGATGCTATAGCATAGGCAAATTCCTGCTTAAAGCCACTAGGAAGAGAGTTAAATAAATCTGTCAAAACAGTAATAAGCTTACAGTTATATGGAAAGACTTTATATAAATTTATGATCACTTCACTTTTGAAAAGACTATTATAGATTTGGAAGAAAAGAGCAACCAAATTCTTAGTTATAACTTATCCTCATAACATGCAAAGCATTTAAAATCTATCAAGTGATTTTAAATACATAGAGATAAATGCTAGCTATATAGTGATTGGTGTGTCTATGCCATATTTCAAGATTGGAATATATGTATTATATAGTATTCAGACAAATAACGGGCACTTGAGGCCTACATTTATGTGTTTATGTATTATGTGTTAATTGCAATATAGAGGTTTCCTACTAATCTTTTGCAAGAGACTTATATTTCTCTACAGCAAATATTAGACTAGGTGGATGTTCTAGTAAATGCCTATCAGGGTTTGTTTAGTCTGGAAGGCATATCATGAATCAGAAACTAAAAGAAAGTCTGTAATATTACTGCATTTTTCACATGGTTGTGATTGTAACTGAGAAATGCACATATAACAAGTAGAAAAACATCAAATTCAAATTCCTCATTTGAACTAAAATTTAACTTGGAAAGGAATTTTCTCAGATTCTGAATCATTATCTCCAAAAAGTAAAATTTCCTACAGACATATTTTCTTCATTTTATGGCTTTTATGATCAGAAGCTTCCTGTATTGTTCTGTATATTTAGTCAAACTGATTAAATTACATTCTCAAACAAAAGATACCAATAATGGTTTAATGTATTTAAACCATTAAATGGTTTGTTATGACAAATGGAAGTTCATATGTGCTTTGTTACGACAAATGGAAGTTCATATTTTCAAAACTCCATGTTGTTGCTGTGAGATGTTATAAACTGTATATAAGCATTTCATCTCACCTACCACCTACTCCTAAATTCTAACTTTATCTTGATTTGTGTGACATTGAGTGGTTTCATGGAAAAATAGACCTCTCATCAATTTTGACAGTTTAATAATAATTTAGATTTGGTCTATAGCACCCGGTCCTCAGAACATGTATGTCCTTTCTTATATACTCTGGATTATTTAAATATTTCTCTTTGATTTCAGTTTTCCCTTCTCCAGATAAAAGTAGAAAAGTGTAGATGTCCTGACTATGAATATAAAAGATTTTGAAATATACTAGAAATTTCTAAATGAAACATTGAAGTGCCCCCTAGAATAAGATCGAAAATAATTAAATAATATTTTGCCTGCTTCACAGGAGAGACTCTCAGTGTATTATAATCATAACAATAAAATGTTAATGGTACATAATAACATAAACACATAAATAGTGTCTTGCTGGATTAGATCCCTGGCCCATCTAGTTCAGCAATCTTTTTCTCACAGTGGTAGCCAACTCCACAAGCTAGTCAACCAGTCTTCCAACCAATAGCTTTCAGAAGCAGTCAGACTACAATTAAATCTAATACATGACTTTTATGAGTTGATACAAGACTGTTTTGAAGCCAGGAAACTGGTGGCCAGCACCACATTTAAAATTACAAAAAATAATAAATACCAGCATTTTGAATTGTAGGTGGAAATATATGCAAGCCAGTGGAATGCCAAAGTAATGTGCAATGTGCATATGTTCAAATGCACTCCCTCACTTTTAAGAAACTATCAACGCTAGGCATGCAATTCAGTATATCAGGAATTATTTTCTAAAACACTGTGAAGTCAAAGTACAATTCATTCATCAATTATGTTCATCCAACATCATTGTACATATACTGTAACAGATGAAATACTGTGAAATTGCTGAGGTGATAAACACAAATATTGACTAGACAACCCCTGATCTGTTGGGTCATTGATTCAGAGATATTTCTTTATCTAAACTGTTAAATGAGACTGTTTGGTGTAGTGGTTGAGGCATCAAGCTAGAAATCTGGAAATTGTGAATTCTAGTACCTTCTTGGGCACAAAGTCAGCTGGGTAAACTTGGGCCAATCACTTTCTCCCACCCTAGGTAGGAGGCAGTAGCAAACCACTTAAGAAAAAAACTTGCCAAGAAAACTGCAGAGATGTTAACATATGGCTACAGCTAAAAATATGGCTAATTGTGTCTTCTGTTTTCTCATATTTGAATATTTTGTACTATGATTTTTATGCAGTTATCATTTTGACTTGTTTCTTCATGGAAAAACTTACAAGGAATTGATTTGTCTCAAGTTTTTCTTTATAAGGTGTTTATTGGGGAAAGAGTCAAATAAATTAAAATGAACTAAAAAGAGATAACTGGATGAATGTGTTTTTTTCAGGAACAGTAATATAAAATTTAATTACTCATTGCGTACATAACATTGTACAAGCTCACGTCATCCTGTATGTCCTATATATTCTGGATGGAAGCTGTGGATGCATAATCAGAAATACAAACGGTAGGCAGTGGAGATATTTTGATCTCCATTTATATGTAGAACATATAAATTTTTGTTAGAACAAAAATGTTATATTTTTCTTTTGGGTGAACTGCACTTAACCAGAATCTGTTTCAAAGCTTCTGGGCATTGTGAAATTCATGTTCAAAATAAGTATGAACAGAAATCCCAAAATCTCATCCAGTATGGACTACTCTAATAGACAGTACTCAAACTAAATATTCCACTAGGTATAGCCTAGCCAGGTGGGAATGAAGTTTAAAGGATATTTGTACCCATACATCTACTTTCCAGATGATTTGCAAGTTTAGTTTTCTATGATGTTTCAACAGGAGAAAAGATTAGTTAGATCAGTGAAATGCCTGGTGTAAGTCCCTAGCTGGGTGCTCGAAAGAGTCTCTACAGGGGAGATAGGCCCTGAGTTTGCTTCATCCAGTTCTAGCTATACATAATTTTAAAAATTGGGATTTCCAGACCTTGGAAAATACTAGGTGTGGCAGAAGGAATCCATGTTTAATTCTCCCTCTTTCATGGCCATGCCTGTATGTACATATGGTTATAGAAGCAAAGGGGAAATTCATAACACTCCAGAGCTTCAAGATTTGTACCCTTATTTCACCAGCTAACATTGTCCATCCAATATCTAGCTGTTAAGTTCTAGTTCTAACAGTACAATCAATTACTGTCATATATGCTTTTATGTCAGAAATGCAGGGAAGATAATCATTTGGGGATGAATCTAACATAGATATGGTAAGTAAGTACTGCTAACCAAGAACGATTGTAATTTCCCCCCAAATTATTTAGAGTCTGGAGGACTTATATAAGTGAGGAAAAGGGATCTTGTATCAGAGGTGGTATTTAGCAGGTTCTGACACGTTCTGGAGAACCGGTAGTGGAAATTTTGAGTTGTTGGGAATACTACCTCTGATTAGCCCCGCCCTCATCTATTCTCTGCCTCTTGAGTCCCAACTGATCAGCTGGGTCTTCTTTTGTTGATCTGCACAGGAGAATGGAGCTGGAAATCAGGTTAGTGGGGTGGGGAGGGAATGGAGACTTTACAGTATCTGTCCCCTGCCACGCCCATCAAGCCATGCCCACAGAACTGGTAGTAATTTTTTTTGAATCCCACCACTGTTTTGTATGAATGAAAAAAATGGAAGCAGGAATATTTCATGGTTAAAGGAACTTTCTACTATGCTGAATTGGTCAAAAACCCTATAATTGTTGTTGTTGTTATTGTTATTATTATTTCAGAAAAGCTGTTGCTCTGTGATACTTAAGTTATATATGAATGTATGTGTGTAGGCTTGGTTCTTAAGAGAGCCAGTGTAGTGGTTTAAGGTGCTGGCTTAGAAGCCAGCCAACTATTTGTTCCAATTCCACCTTAGCCTGAAAGCCAGCTGGAACTTTGGACCAGTTACTCTCTGTCTCAGCCCAACAAACCTCACAGGCTGTTGTTGTGAGGAAAATAGGAGGAAGAAGGAATATTATGCATGTTTGTTACTTTGGGTTACTTATAAAATAATAAAAGTGGATAGAAATCTAATAAACAAACAAATTTGAGCACCTGGTTTGTCAATAGAAATACAGACAATTAATAATGTATCCTATATGCATTTGCTTTAATCAAGTAAGAGTTGCAATGAGTTCATCTGGTAGAAGTCCACAAGAAAATTGAGTTGGGCCTCTACATGTTATGCATTGAAGGCTTTGTCAGTTGAATGCTCCAGATTCCATTCAGATCTCTTCTGTCTGTTCTTTCATTGCAGCTCAAGCACTTTGGACAGCAACTTAAAGTCTCACAAAACTGTCAGGTGGGGAAAGGAAAACAGACAATTACCTTTGGATTGTGATTTTGTAATTGGGGGTCATTTCTTACATGGTGAAAACAGGACTGAAGGCATTTGTGGATGTTTCCTTTTCAAGCAGAAGAATCTCGTTTTGCCTCTTAGTTTTCATGGTTGTTTTGTTTTCTCTGTTTCTTCTCAGAGGTAGAATAGTTTCTTCCTGGTTCCTAAAAGTGACCTGATATATTTTCATGTCTCAGATTAGACACTGGGGGAAAATTTTATCTTCATTTGTATACATTGTTCTATGTATATGGTTTAGGCCACACTTCTGTACTGTTTTGTTTTTAAATATATATTTGAAGCATTTATATTCTAGTCGTCAGGCAAGTTATCAGAAACTTCTAGAAAATGCACACATTTGCAGATACTGGACTAAGGGAGAAAAGGTAGACACACCTCTACTCTTCCTTCCTTTGCCTTTTTTGGAAACATCTTGCATCTTTTTTAACAAAACTAAATATTGCTTGGAAAAATCAGAGCCTTGTTTTCTTTATGCCATTGTAAGAAACTACAAGAAAATTGAAGTTATAAATAAGACTTAAGATGCACACTTACGATAGTTGCCATAAATAGTCAGATGATTCAAGTGGGTACATTGCTATACTTCTGGGAAATAAAACTGTGTTTGTATGAAGCATGGTTTAAGAAACGATTCTTTCAAAGATTTATATTAAATTATCTATTTGTGTCTCTGCAATTCATAATGATCTCTTCGGAATAATAGGATAGATTCTATCTTCCTTGAAATTTGTAAGCATATGAATCTAGGTATGTACTATTTATGCTCCAGTTCTGCCATAATGATAACACATGAGTTTTAGATTGTGGATTTTAACTATCTTTATGAAAAATGCTAGCACCCTGGTTATGAACAAATAGTCTCTGTTCTGGCAACTTATTTCATTCCTAGATCAGACATGCTCGTAAGTCATTGCCACCATGTAGCAAATTATCCCTTTTCTTGTTAGCCCTCTTGACCCTCTGAATTGAATTAGCCAGTTTTTACAAGCAAAATTATTTTCTTGATCTAGAGGTCCCCCCACCTTTTCTGAGTACAGTTTGTTCCTGATGTTGTGTTTTAGTACATGTTAATATGTGTTGGCAGTTTTTTCAAATATTATTTTTCAAGGTCACCCTGGTTCAGAAATGTTTAAAGAGCCCAAGCATTAAAAATAAATCCGAATGATCCCCCCAAAAGTCCTTTAAATGATAGGGCTAACTATTTTGCCTCTTTTCAGAGTTCATTGGCTGAACTTTTGACTTGAAAGGTGACTCAGCCAATCCCTTTGAAGTCATTTGTGACATCTTTACTCAAGTTGTTATTTCTCTGTTATGGTCTCATGTTTATCATTGTAGGCATGTTAATTGCCGAATCTTCACAAACATTAATAAATCTAAGCATGATTTCCAACCTGTACATTTTGTTAAATGTTTTGTTGTTTTGATGTTTAGACAGTCTGCATGACTTCCCTTGTTCAGCTGTTCCGTCACTTCCAATCTTTATGATCCATAAATATTATTTTTCCAGAATTGTCTGTCAATAACTGTGTCTTTGAGTTCTTATCACTTCATAGTAATATCATTAGTTCATTGGCCTTTTTTATTACCTTTAGTCATTGTCATTAGTGTCTTCTACAATGTTCCTGTTGCCTTTACAATATTTATGCTTAAGCTTTTTAATGAAATAATTTTCATTATTAATACTTGCAATCAACAATTTGGGTTTTATATGATCTGGTATTGAATAGTTTATTCTTATCTTAGTCCAAGTTATTCTCAGACAATTTCCTGCACCACTACAATCTTTTTTTGTTGTTGTTCATGGTCCATGTTTTATAGCCCTATGTTACAATTCAATGGCAGAAAACTTTGCTGTCAATATGATACCATTGCAGTGTAATATTTTGTCTAGATCAGTCAGTCTTTCACTTAAGTGGCAGGTCTCTTTATTTCATGGCCACAATCATCTTCCCTCTCAATTTCTGAGCCTAGGAGAATGAACTCTATTAATATTTCACTTTCTCTGCCTGTTTGTATAGCTTACATAATTTCTACATGTTTGCTTGATCAACTGACACATAAATAAATAAATACCATAGGTATTTATTTCAGACAACCATTTTATATACGCTGTATCCCATAAAGAATCAGTGATAACAAGGAATGAATGTGGCCCATAATTACAGCATTCTAAAGAAAAAATTATTCCCCATTTTTTTCTTTTTAGCCATCCATTCTCCGATTCCATTTTTCCCCCCTCTATAGTGGGCCATATGTAAGCCATGTACAAAGCTTATATCTTTGTAAATCATTCCCCCACATTCCAAAATATCAGAAAGTAAGAGAGATAGAAATTTGTATATACATGGAAGGAAGAAAAGATCAAGAAGGAGAGAAGGTAATCTGCTATTTTTTTAAAAATAGCATAAGACATATTTGTCCCAATTCCTCTAGTCAGTGGTGGGCTGCAACTGGTCTATCAACTGGTCTTATGAGTACATGTCTTGCATGTGCACTTAGCATTCAAAAACTAACCATTTTAAGCTTCAAAACTTACCTTCTATGTCAGCACTGGTGAGTAAAATAACTGAGACGTGGCAATCCGCTGTGCTGAGCGAATCAGCTGAGCTAAAAAACAGGGAAATATAAGACAGGAAAGGGCAGGGGTGGGTGCGTGGAGCCAACTGCTCACCAGAATCAGGCTGGAGGACAGGGGAGTTCAGCTGGTACATTGTTCCGGGGCCCATGGAGCTCAAAGGGGGTGCATGAAGGGGTTGCAGTGGCAGCAATGATCGCCTTGCCCTCCACCTCCTCCTCGCTCTTTCTCTCCTTCTCCCTACTTCTATCAAAATCCTTCATGCCAAAAGGAAGGAGGCTTCACTGTTAGCTTAGTCAGTGGATCTGTGCATGCCAGCCATGCAAAAGGGTAACTGGCAAGTGGTGGTTTTAAAATGCAGGAGAATAAACTGGAGCAGGGGGGCAGATGAGGGAAGCATCACTTTTCTTTCATTCGTATAGACTAGAGTGAATCATTCTTCTCCCAGTGAGAAAAAAAAAATCTACTTGTGGGCTGCATGGACTCCAACACTGCTTCTCCATACTTTGTCCTCAACCCCCCCTCGCTTCCTGATCTGCTTCGCTGTCTTGGCAGCCCCCCCCCCTTTTTAGCNCCATACTTTGTCCTCAACCCCCCCTCGCTTCCTGATCTGCTTCGCTGTCTTGGCAGCCCCCCCCCCTTTTTAGCTAGCCTCTCAGTTGCTTAGGAGTTATGTGACATCAGTGTAGGGAGTAACACGAAATCCACAGGTGGTGGAGAGGGGGAGGGGAGATGTTAACTTAATGTGTACATGAGGGGGCTCATATTAGTCTTGTTTCAGCACTTAATAATCCTCTTGGTGGCCCTGACCGGAACTACCAGTTTACTAGAACCAGTCCGAACCAGAAGCAGCCCATCACTGTCTATAGTTCTGCATTTTTCATTTCACAGCGACTCAGACTTTTAGTATGTACCTGGGCAATTTCTGGCACTTTTCCCTAACTGTGAATATGTTCTTTAATTGGTGGGAATGTTGTTTTATTAATTCAGATTGGGATACATGTATTTATGGATTTTTTTCAAAATCATTCTAAAACTATAATAAATCCATATTGTAGGTGAAGTCTTTATAGCAAAGCAAATTACATAAATTGTAAGATTTTTTTAAACTTATAAGCAAGAGGTGGATAGCACACTAAAAATTAAGTTTGATGCAAGTATATCAGCTTGCATCATATGAGCTCCAGGGTATAAATAGTTGTGAAAATCTTGTTGCTCTCATCTTCGCCTTAGAAACTTCTTACAAATATTGACCTGGCTTCCTTTGGAAACAGACTGGACTGGAATGCTTCAATCATCCTCATGTTTCTTTGTTCACAGCGTTAAAAAAGTCATTCAGAAAATAATGTTCCACATATAGCTTCATGCAATGCTTTCTTATCACCAAATTCACAACTGCCAAGTGTGGTTTTGGCAACTAAAGTACCTAAGTTTTTAAAAGGATTAGCCAAAACCACTTACAGCAATTCTATCATCAGTTATTACTCAAGATAATTTATGTGCACCTGTACATGTATATAGGTATTCATGTATATAATTATGCAATTATTGAGGTTATTTCCTTTTTCAAATTGGCAGCTATTCACACGATATACACATTTCATAAACAATTGTCACTACCTATAAATAAGCCCAAACAATAAAATTATTTGAAATGAATCATTTATATCTAACATGAATTAAATATTTTGTGGTGTAATTACAGACTTGTTATTCTTTATTGCGAAGGAAACACAAACTGAGGTCATTTTTGACTGCTAGAGTAATCATTCCTCCAGAAAGTTATTGAGGAGAATTTCACTTCTTGTCTTTGGTGATGTTCCTTTGTGCTTTTCAGGACTTTTTAACTTTTGCTGTTTAGCATGTAAGATGGCTCTTTGTAAATGAAAGACCCCCTCAACTAGTCATTTCTTATGTTTGAATTATGTCAGGGAAATACACAATGTTTGCTCCAAATGTGGGCAGGGGCCTAGTCCCCATAAGTGAACTGAAGGGAAACCATTACTTGTCTCTGATTCCACATATAATCCTAAATCTCATGACTGTACTTCAGTATGGACATTTTGATAGATCGGTGGCTATATAAATTTTCTAAATAAATACATAAACAAATAAATGAATCCATATACTGAAAAGTATACGACAAAACTCATCAGACACCATAATAAACTTCTAATTAAATATTTTTTGCAAACTAGGCTTTGAGAAAGGAGTATACTTTTGACCTACCTGAATTTAACAGATCCACAAAAGCATAGAAGTGAGAATGCACAATAAATGTGAAACTTCAGATAAAGGGTCCTTGCAAATAAAGATACATTTGGATGCTGAACTCAGCTAGTTAGGGTGGGCCCTTGAAGCCTGACATATAAAACTGATTATTTGGAAATAGTGCTGGAAAAGGTGGTTTTTCCAGGTATGCTCCTGTGATAAGCATTCACAAATCTTGTCTTATTCCCTAACATTTATCATCTGAATCTAGGTCTGGTTTCTAACCTTGCTTTTTAATTTAGTTTAGTTTACTTTATTGTAATTGCACCTTGTACAGTGAAATTAAATGTCATCTTCAGTGTACATTATACATACAAAACCAAAAACACATCCTTCACATTCTATACAATTGAACTGAAAACCCACGATATTGCATTGATATTGCACTATACAGTAGAATTCAATATAGTTACTGCTCTGGGATAGAAGCTGTTTTTCAGCCTATGTGTCCTTGTTTTTATTAAAAAGGGTTTCAGGATGAGATGCATCTTTAAGAATGTTTTGAACTTTCTTACAGCAGTGGGAGCTATAAAGCTCTTCCAAAGCAATGATGTTAGTCCTCTGGATTGCTGTCCTATCTGCCACTGTGCAATGGGCAAACCATACACAGGTACAGTAAGTTAAAATACTCTCTATGGTGCAGCAGTAGAAGGTCACTAGCAGTTTTCCATTCAGTTGTTGCTTCCTGAGAAGTCTCAGGTAGTATAATCTCTGCTGGGCCCTTTTGACCAGTGCTGCAATGTGAGCACCTCAGGTCAGATCCTCTTCTATGATGACACTCAGAAACTTACAACGAGGCACTTGCTCCACTTGGTCTCCACTGATAAGCAAGTGCTGGATGTTTGATCTGTCCCATCTAAAGTCCACTATAAGCTCCTTGGTCTTATCAGAGTTAAGGACCAAATTATTGGCTCCCCACCATGAAATGAGGTCCACCTCATCTTGATAGGCAGACTCACATACACATACTCACATCCCAGAGATGAGTCCCACCACTGTTGTATCATCTGCAAATTTAACAATAGTATTATTGGTGTGAATGGGAGTGCAGTCATGTACATAAAGAGTATAGAGTAAGGGACTCAACAAGCAACCCTCTGGTATACCAGTGTTAAGAATAAGGGCCGGGGAGATTTGATTACTTAATCTGACCCTCTGAGGGTGGCCAAACAGGAAATCCCTAATCCAAAGGCAGATTGAATAAGAAAGCCCAAGATCCATAAGTTTAGTCACTAGTCCATGTGGAAGAATTGTGTTAAATGCAGAGCTAAAATCTATAAAAAGCATCCTCACATAGCCCTCCCCCCACTGTTCCAAATGAGTCAGAGCAGTGTGAAGAGTGATGGTTATAGCACCCACTGTAGATCTATTTGTTCTGTATGCGAATTGGTGTTCATCAAATGTATGCGGAAGACCAGAAATGATATGCCGACAGACCAATTTCTCAAAGCACTTCATGATGATAGCAGTGAGTGCCACTGGTCTGTAATCATTGAGGTTATTGATATGGAACTTCTTTGACAGTGGAACAATGGTGAAAACCTGCAAACAAGATGGAATAGTGTACTCGAATAAAGACCAATTGAAGATCCTGATAAAGACTCCAGCCAACTGATCAGCACAGTCTTTAAGCACTCGGCTTTTGAACCCTTTCATGTGTGAAACTCTTTTGCTATGTCAGTTGATTCTTGGACTTTTGCCTTATTCCCTGGCTGGTTCTCATTTGGTTATAGGGAAATATTGGTGTGTCTTATTTGTCTTATCTCATGGTTGGGGATAGTAGGTAGAATTTATTTGTTTGACATCTTTCAAATCTCCAGTAGTGGGAACATCATCACCCAGGTCCATCATATGGTACCAATTGATAAAGAAGGGAGATAGCATGGATAGAAACCTTTACTCTTTAGGACCTTGCCAAATATCAGCAATTCATAAGGGAAACATTAGCCCTTATTGTTACTGTTCTTGCTGAGCATAAAAAGAAAGTTGTTCATATGTTGCTTGGCAAAGCCACCAGAGGGCCAAACAATAGATCAGCACTGCTGGACACAATGATGAATGTGGGGAAAAAAAACTATAGAGGTTGCTATGCCCCTTCTGAAACTCGACTTTAAGCTCTTCCAGCTTAAACCAAGAAACAAAAGAGGATTAAAGACCTAACTTTTCAGGGCAAGGTCCTCTTTAATATATACAAAAACAGATAATCTAGTGGGCAGAGTTCAAAACTTAAAAATTATAGCTGAAGAAACAGGGGACTATACCCCTATTAGCAGACTTACTGTTTGTACTTGGAAGAGATTACCATTGAATTCTGATCTCACTCTACTTAATTATTGGAATTACAGGAACTAGCAAGCTTCATCTCAGAGATAATGCTTCCCAGTTATTCATCATCTAGTGCTTAGCAACATAGGTGTTCACCTAAAGATCAGCATTTTATTACATGTAAACAAACACGATGGGAATTCTTTTTATTACTTTTGTTTTATTAGTTTTATAAAGCCACCCAATTTTGTGATTACATCTAACTTATTCTTCAAGCAGAAATTCTCTCTGGGAGATATCTTTCTTTTTATCTGGTGGGACAAATTATTATTCTTTTCTCCCATGCCTTTCCTGCTTTGTATAGTAACCAAGATCATGAGGAATGATACCAGTTGCATGTTCACTTGGTCCTTTCTAGTACTGTCTTTAACTTAAGCCCTTTGAATAATGAACACTATCCCCCATTATGGTTAAATCTGTTTTCATAGTGGAAATCACTTCACCTTGAAAAGCATACAAACTTGCTACTTTTCACTTTGGACCTATTCTAGTCAACAACATTTCATCATCTATCTCTCTTTACCCTTCCTTCCATTGCTTAGGCATGTCTCTTGGAAATGCCAGAAATAGCCCTTAGCTTCACTACATTTGCATCATGTAATCAAGCAATCAATAAATAACAAGCATTATCAAGAAAATTGACCCATGTTCAAATTTTTCAAAAGAATTCAGTAAGGAAAAGAGTCTGATTCTTTAGATTTGCTTTGCAGGGGATATATTGGCACAGCTTTAAAATGAGACAGGTATTTTATATCTGATTCTGATATTTTCTCATTCATGGAGAAATACATATGAAGGGAGTTATGCTGGAATGCAAAGGATTCATGCGTTTGGCATTATGGCTTAATGTTTTTCATGTGTGTTCTTCTATGGAAGAAAATCTTGCATATTTGCACATTCTGTTATTTACCTATGTCTAAAGTTGAAATTATTGATAATATTAAGCAAAGCTCTGAATTTAGAAAAAAAGTAACTAACATGTATAAGTAAAAATACAGCTTTTGGGATTGAAAATGAAAAAAGTGCTTCTAGACAGTTTTTGGCAAATCCTGAAACCAAACTCATCTTTCCCCAGAATTGCTCTGCAGCTGTAGAGGGCACCTGTGCAATTGAATGAAACATTGCAGCTACTTTACTGGGAATTCCTGTGGGAACACACCATACTCTAAAAGTATTTTTTTTTCCTTATGAATGCAATGGGCTGCATGGGCTCAATTAAGAGGAAGAAAATTGTCTACTTCCATTAGTTAAAACCTTTGGAATGGTTAAGGCAATTTATGAATAGTTCTTTGTTAATTCCAATTAATTCCAATTGTTTTTATGAGGAGAGTTTCTACACACACCTTAGCAGTCTTCCTTAGCAGACTTTTGGTATGAAGCAAAGGATAGAGTGAAAGCTGACCATAGGCTCAGATCGTTGTTTCAGAAAAGTCCTTGACTTAACAACAGTTCATTTAGTGACCATTTGAAGTTACAAAAGCACTGACGAAAGTGACTTATGACCATTTTTCACACTTAGAACTATTGCAGCATCCCCATGGTTATGTGATCAAAATTCAGGTGATTGGCAACTGATTCATAATTATGACAGTTGCAATGTCTCAAGGTTCATGTGATTATCTTTTGTGACCTTCTGACAAGTCAAATCACTGGGGAGGCTAGATTCACTTCACAACTGTGTTATTAAGTGAACAACTGTAGTGATTCACTTAATAATGTTGGCAAGAAGCTTGTAAAGTGGGGCCAAACTGTCTTAACAACTGTTTCACTGAGCAACATAAATTTGACTCGATTGTGTTCGTAAGTCGAGGACAATCTGGAAGGTGAGCAGGAAGGGAAAATAATGAGAGGTAATGACTTATCTAATATTGGAATGTCTTTGCCTTAAAGCTATATGATGTACCTTCCCATTTCTGAAGTCTACTGTTCAGCCATACCCTGATTTAAACTTACTACACACTGCTGTCCAAAGAACTTGTGAAATACCAAAATATAGTAAAATTATAAAAATGGTACAGTACTCATTATCACAAATGTTCATTGGGACACTGATAACTCCAGTTGTGGAATAGAACAGAAGAATCTGGAAGAGGTTTATTTCCAATGTTGACTAAAATTTTTAATATTCGTCAATGAGTTTTTGAATATTATGGTGTAATTTTTCTCACTTTTTAAATATGTCAGTACATATTGTTTTTCTTGATAGTACAAAGATGGCCATGGAGAAAAGTACTTTTATTTCTGGATTTCACTTAGTATTCTATATTTATATTGCACAATGCTTTGAAGCTTGAATGAAACTCATTAAAGAGGTATTTTGGAGGGTGTCTTCAGGAAATAAAAATAATTGTGGAGCACTGAAAATGTTCTTATATTTGAGCATAGCTTAACATTCTATCTTGGTTACCATCTCAATCTGTTGAAGGAAGGTTTATCTTACCCTGAAGGAACACAGTATTCAGCTCATGCTATGTCTTTGTGTGCAGAAAAAGAATAATAGAGGATAAGAGTGATCTTATAAAGATAAGAGCTTTGTTTTCTGAATATTCTCGGGCTTTACATCAAAAGAAGAGAGGTCCTTTGATGTTTCTTTCTAAATTAAAAATGAATGCTGCATTAAATTTGTCGTGTTAAAGGACAGTTGCTCCATCTATTAATATAGCTAGCAATAATAATATTGAGCATTACTATGTGAATATGCTGTTGATGAACATGTATATCTGTACACTCATTAGAAGCTGTTGGAAGCTGTGTGGTTTTTTTGCCTTCTGATGAAATCTACTTGCAAAGATCTAATTATTTAAATCATCTTTGTTGTGCATATGTTAGCCTTGAGTTCTCATATGTAGGAGGTTGGGAGAGATATATTGTTTTTTTTCTTCATCAGTAGAAATTAGAATGGGCTAAATGACAGTGGCCTAATGATCATTAATAATGTTATAAATTTAAACTTTACTTTTGGGGAGTTTTTCAGTTACCTGGACTTGGATTATCGTAGTAACATACTTTTTTACAAATAGTCTATATTTTGTCAGTAGTGGAATGTTAGGAGACAGCAACATTAATGTTTTTGAAACAGCAGAAGAATTACAATTACATGAAATTACAAACCTTTTATAGAGTTAAGCCTAATAATTTGATTGGGAACTGTCCAGAGTTTGCACGGTAAATGATCATAAAACTGTCACAACTATTGGTCACAAAATCCAGCTTCTTAGGCATATTTAGGTGTGAAACATCAAAAGTGAGAGAAAGAAACCTATACTGTAACATATATAGGAGCCAGATTTTTATTCAACGAATACTTTGCGAGATTTTATCACTTTTTGTTTGAATGAGTAAGATAATCGGATCATTTTACTCATAAGGCAATATGATAATTTAAGAAAAGAAAATGGGTAAATCCTGAGAAAAGAATCAAACTATACTGAAGGAAATGAAGGCTAGGGAAGTAATATTAGTTCCTTTTTATAAAATTAAGACAGAGTCCAGTAAATGTTGATCTACAATCTTTGTATTTTGTGGGAATGAATTTGCATCTTCTGGTAGTATATTTGAATCTTCAGTGATGATATAAGCTGGTTGTCTAGTTGCCTGTCTTCTGGGGTTGTTGGAGATAAACTCATATTAATATTGCTTTTTCAGCTTCTGTATACGGCACAGAAACCAAGTCAATTAGTCGGGCAGCCATCTTGGGCATTGTGGCTAAAGTTTGCATAAGATAATCTAGCTTCTTCAATAAATCTTCTCGCTCATAGCTGGGCGAGGCTCCAAAGGTATCAGTTCATTCTGACTCAACCACTCAATTGCAATCTGTCCTCCTCTCTCTGCCTAAAATTGCTTATCTGAATAAGCTTCTCTCAAGTGCAGGGCTGGTTTGTTATCTTTGTAACTAGCAGAAGCAACAGCATCCACTCCTTGGTTCCCATTTAAAGTACTGGCAGCATCTTGACTCAAAAAGCAGGAAGCTCTGTGTCTCACAAAATACATGCCTTGGAAATGTCAGGGAAGTGGCCAGCATAGGCTTCATTTTTAAAAAAGCATTCTTGGAATGATAGACTGTTTGAATGTCAGTAAGATTCGCTTACTGCCCATCTTACTAGGAAACCACTCCACTGAATGTAAGTCAATTGCATAGTAATGACATTGAAATAACTGACTTGGGGAATAACTGTTTTCACTGAACTCCATCGTTACTCTTGAGTTTATTAAGGGTGATTTTAGGTCATCTTTAGGTGATTTGTAAATTATTACTTTGCAAAATACTGTTGTTTTGATTTTCAACCCTTCTGTGTTGGAAAAGTCAAAGGGGAGTGGTTTTGGGAAGGTTATTTCTTTTTCTCAGTAGATTCAGCTATAGATTATTTGAGTTAGTCATTTTTGGACTCAGCTTTCTCCTTTCAGCAATCTGAGTTAATCTAATATAAAGGAATGGAATGAGTATACAAATGGACTCTTTCAATTTTCACTTTTATTTTTTGTTTAATAATAATAGTAATTAAAAACAAAACAGTGCACACAGTCAATATGCTTTGCCTATTGTACAAAATCAGTAATCTCATTTTTAAAAATTTCTTCCTGACAGCTTTCATAATAAATGCTATAAGCCAGCATGCTGCCTGCAGCTGCTTCAAAAGAGGAAACCCTTATATTTAATGTCTCTGGAGAATTTGGCTCCCCGTTGTTGTAAGTGGGGTGGTCTACTACACTTTCATTTTTTGAGTCCCAGTTCAAACCATCATGTCTATTTGGACTATAGCTGGAGCTTGGTTTGTTAATAATGCTGATGCTGTCATTGCTTACATTATCTGTTTCAGCCACCTTCTTTTTAAATTCTATGAGATCATCTATTTTTAGTTGCTTTTAGTTGCTTAAACATTGTTTAAACAATGTTTACCTGCCAGAATTTGTTCTTTATTCCTTTGTTCCCTTTTCCATTTCTTGTTTAGAAATTAGTTGTGTACAAGTATACCCAAAGACTAGTAATTAAAAAAAGATCAATCTGATAGTATAGAAGTGAACATAAAAAAATTACCAGAACACTTTAGTAGCTAGATATTAGCATTTCAGCATCTTGAATATGAGCTCCTCTTGCCATTTCATTTTTTTTCTCACATGTTCAGTTTCAATAGGATTAATTTAGATTCATTTCTCCTTAGGAGAAACAGTTCCTCACAGTGGAATGAAATTGTGATATAACTTTGTTTATACTCCTCAAAAGTAGCTTTTGTTAAAATTGAAAAGCATTGACGTGAGGTAAATCTTGGATGCTGTCTGGGTGCTATAAAACATATAAATGAAATCACAAAAGCACATTTAATATTGTTTCATCTGATTTGAATGGAACTGCAGACCAAAAGTTTCAGCATATATGGCAATAAGTCTGGCATAATATATGGCAATCTGGCAGTTAGGAGGTCAGTTAAGCAAAAACAGTTTTAGGTTTTCTATATAGAAAGGCCATTTTTTTAACAAATTAAAACAAGAAAGTTTTTATTCAAATGAATCTCAGATTTTCCTGTTGGGTGTATGCATGTGTTCATATATTATTTGTGAAAGATAAACAGTATCAAAGCCACAGGCTAAATTTTGTATTCAGACTTTCTATTCCCCTACCAGCCTGTGTAGACCTGTACTGCTGAATAGTGACTCAGCCAAGACTGGGTCATTTCAGGAGAGGAGAATATGGTGAAACTCTTTTGGAAGAAAAAGGGTGGATAGAGTTTAGGGTCCTTAACATTGTACTACACATCCTGTTCTAATGTATGTATTCACATGTAAGTTATTCTAATATCAAATTAGCATCAAATATAATATTTTCTGTACTAGAATATTTTCTGTACTAACGGGACCCAAGTGAAACAATTACACAAAGTTTACATTAAGTCATCTCTTTGTTACTAGATGTAACAAAGTCCCAGTTCTGCCATGTTTTATTCTCTTTCCCATGTTCAGGATTTGCATGTGTGCCAGCTTGTTTGACAGTTGCTAGATATTATCATCTGCAGTTTCCCTACCAATGTTGGTTCCCACACTGAAGAAAAAGAGGATGCGGCCACATAACCAACTGTCCTTTTCACATGGAAACGAATTCCATATTTCCATGTGAAATGTTTGATCTTTAAAAATATGACTATTAAAATGAAATCTAGTTTGCTTTTGAAAAAGTCTTGGATCTTTCTTAGAAACTTCTGGAATGGTGGGAGAAATCATCCCAGAATGATTGAGAGAGACAGTTTTATGTTTGTCAGATTTAACATTATGGGGACTGAGGTTTTTGGTGCATAGTATGCAAGATAATAAAATACTTGGCAGAATTTCTACCTGAGAGAACATAAATACTCTGATAATACTTAGAATGATTTTGTTGGATAAAATAACCTGATGTATCTGGAGGGAAAGAAGCTTGAGATTATTTTTCATATGATTTTTATAGTTAAAATATTTGTTAAGAATAAAAATAAAATTATATCTGCCTCCCAGAGTCACTTATTCAGATGGATGGTTATAGGAGTCAAATCAAATCAAAGCCAGGCCTAACACATTCAAAAATGGAATCACATTAGTAATTGTGATATAATCCAGAGAAACCTGTTTATTTAGTTAATCCAGGCAATCAAGGCTTGAAGATTAGTAGTTGCCTTTCTTAAAATGAGAAAGTTTTTTAGTAGTTTCAGAGAGATGGAAAAATACATTCAGCACAATGAAAGCATAATTGATTACCTTAGACCAGAATTACTGAATTATTCTGTACAAAAGTAAAAATGTTTTAAAGAAACGACAGTTCTTTCTTCATTCAGTTTGATTTGATGGTTATGAATCACAGAATCACAGAATTATGATAAAAAGTGATCCTTTTCTTAATATTTACTAGAGTATTTCTTCTTTCAAGCCTTCGATAAAAACTAATATTTCCCAGATATAATTATCTTCCTGTGTAGAGTGCTGGCACCAGCATTTAATTATTTTAGTTCTTCTTTTGTATACTTTGTCTTTAATATCACTTTTCACACCATCAAACCAGAATTCTAGACTATATTTCAAGTATAATGATATGATACATTTTATTGTATTTATACTTTATTTTCAAACTTTTTCCTAATAACCATTGATTTGCTAAGATCTGCAAAATATTACATCTTTGCTTTTCATTTTAAAATCTAGAACCATGTTTCTCAATCTCAGCAACTTTAAGAAGCATTATATTTTGTTGTGTCAGTTGTAGTATAGTTGTCATCTATTTCTCCAAACTTGAGAAAGTATAAAAGCACAAATTTCTTCTTCCCAACAACCAAAACAAAGACCGCTTTTTGCATATTTTCTCTGAAATCTTTTGCCCTTTGGAGCAGTGAGAGGCTGTTTTTCTGTCAGATCAATATTTTTTTTTCTCCTTTCATATTATTTATCTTTTCTGCAGCCCTTGGTCTATTCCGTTTGGAAATGTATCAACAGAATTATTTGAAGTCATATCAACAAATAGTAGTTCAATTGCCTTGCTGCATAAAAACCTATAGTACAAGGTTAAGTCACATTATGCATTATTCTATTATTTGCATGTGTTGAACATCAGTTGTAGCATATTATTTCAACCCAATTAAAATAGTGCCTGTGCTGTTCTGTGCTCTAGATATATTTTTGTTCCTTATCCAAGGAAACGTCCAGGATTACAAGGACCAGGAAAATTGTTGTTTCTATTCAGTGCATTGGAACATACACTTTATTGCAAGAAGGCAATGAATGTATTCAGCCCAGATTTACTTATAATATAGGGAAACTAGTAATTCTATTGTAAGAAAGAAAAACTTAGATTTGTAGGTGTATCACTGAATATTTATATTGGCAGCAGCCATAAGATAATAGTGATAGCCAGGCCTGGAAAATAAAAAGATCTTATGATGGCATAACCATTTTAGTATTCCTTCTGGTTGCAAACTGCCTAAAACTGGCTGAAAGCCTGAAATAGAATGTTAAAGTTATCACAGTGGGAAATGTGATTTAAGCAATTCCCACTCTTAGGCTTATTTTTAACTTCTAGAATGCAACACAGTTAGCAGATGGAACTGCTGGCGTGCTACTCCTGTCTGTAACAATTTTGGGGGAATGTTGGTGTTAATGACAATATTGAAAGCTGTTGTGATGCTGAAGTATTGAGAGAAGTCTGGAACATGGCTGGAAATTGAAGAATTTAAAGTTAGAGGAAATAAATTGAGAGGGGGAATTATGTTCATATGCTGAACTGTTCTGAAAGTCACTTGGAAAGAGCTATGATATGGAATGTGTCCTGACTATCATAGCAATCACATGACAGTCATAAAGCTGCAAAGTTATTTATTTCAGTCATGTTGTAACTTCAAATAGTGGCTAAATGAATTGTTAAATGAGTGGTTGGTAAGAAAAGATTACCTATCAGAAAGCGGTAAGAGAGATTGCTACATAAAACTTAAAAGATTAAACTAGCTTGGGATGATAGTATTGATATAAGAACTGTTATAAGCCCTAAAACTGTTGGTAAAATAATTGCACTACTGATGACAGTCTTGTATTATATACACCAAAGTGCAGAGTTGAGGTCACATTTGACTTGAGACAGAATCAATAACAGGAATGGGCACATAAAAAGAAAGGATTAAGATTTGCTCCCAGGTGAATTCACACATAAAGAAATAATAAAATATCTAATATTTTAGCTGTCACTGGAAATTCCATTTATCATGGTATTCTTTTTCACTATTTCTCAGTTTGATATTCAAAAGGATTATCTAACTAAACTTAAGAAACTATGGAAAATAGAAACACAAAAATCAAGAATTCAGTCAAGAAAAATAAAAGTATATAAAAAAAGATTCAATAAAGGAATATTTTAGTTTTGTTGTTAATTTGAGAAAATATTGAAACTTATATAAATTTATTTAGGACAGATTTAAGTATATCAAGGATATAAAATATATTCTTGGGGCCACATTTATACTACAGGTAGTCCTTGACATATGACAGTTCATTTAGTGACCATTCAAAGTTATAACGGCATTGAAAAAGGTTACTTACAACTGATTCCCACTCTTACAACTGACACAGCATCAAAATTCAGGTGGTTGGCAGCTGGCATGTATTTATGATGATTGTAGTGTGATTGCCGTTTGTGACCTTCCAAGACAGCTTCTGGAAAGCAAAGTCAATGGGAGCAGTGGGATTCATGCATAATTCACTTAACAACTGAAGTTATTCACTTAACAATAATGACCAAAAGGTCATAAAAGCAACTGCCTTGCTTAGCAACAGAAAGAAACACGTGACGGAATGTCACATGATAGCAACGTGACTCTGCAAGTTTGACACCCGTGATCTAAGACTATTTCCAGTTAAATTAACTGGTACACATATTCTAAAATATGATCCATTATGACTCCTATCTTTCCTCCTAAAATTTTGTATCTACCTAATGGTTTCATTTATTATCACCTCTAAGTATTTGTTTTCAGTTCTCACAATTTCTTTGTAGTTTGCATTTTTCCTATATCTGACTTGTTTTTCTTCTATGGATCGGAGTGGATTAGTGAGAAGAGAAGAGGACTTCCAATTGTGCATTTTATAACTGCATCACTTAGCCATGGAAATTCCGATCCTGTTTCCCATCATTAAGTGAGGACTATGTGTGTTCCAAAGAATTCTTGACCACAAGAACATTTTATGATGTTCAGAAGCTTTAAGAATAAGTGGCATTAAATTCAGATGGTCAGTTAAGATTTGTATGCTTGTTAGATTCTAAAATAACTTTGATTTTATCTGGTTTTTAATTTTTACAAATTTTAACATATAAAATCTAGAATATTGCTCTTTTTACTTATTTTTACATATTAATTCATTTCATAGCAGTTATTAATGAAATATATATTGTCAGTGGAAATAAATATGCTAAACTATATGTGAGAGATACCACCTGGAATGACATAAGAAGGTTTAATACCACTTTGCTATGAAGACAGTCAAAACTATAAACATACCAAGGTATTTCTTCATTTATTGGAAAAGTATTTGTTTACTAATGATCACTAATAAAGCCTTAGAATGTACTTTACATTTCTGATAATTCTTTGAAAGGTCCCGAGAAATATTATTTTTTATTTGCAATAAGAGAAATGGTCAATGCTATTAGGTATTCAAGGTTTGTGAATTATTTGCTTTGAAAATATAAGAATGTTTATTGAAGAGGATTTACAATTATTCCTTTGAAGTACCACTATTTGCCATTTCTGTCCCCCCTCTTTTTTTTAATCAAATAAGAATTCTGGAATGTTTCAAAAGTTACCGACTGCAAATGAATTATTACAACTTTTGATGCAGGTCTTTTAAATATTTGCTTAGGTGCAGTCAAATCTATGAACCACTTTTTCCTTCATTCCAATGAAGGAAATAAGGATCTTTTAAATAAAGGATCTTTTAATCCTTTATTGGATCCTTAAAGGATCCAATAAAGGATCTTTTAAAAACATTATGGCACTGCTATCAACAACTAAAAGAATCAGTCATGTTCTTTATTATGGTAAATCAACCACTAAAAGAATCAGTCATGCTCTTTATATATGGTACAGACCAATCCAGATAATAGCAAAGCAAACAAAAGATCAGCATGAAAAACATGTTAGCAAGATCTAGATAAGCTCACAACCTAAGTAATTAATCCCTCACCTGATTATTTTTTGGTGTTAGTAAGCCTCACTGTAGAATTTGCCCATATTAATCTTTCAGTAGAATAGAAATATAAAATATATCAGGTCTACTTGATTTACTACTCAAAAGCACAAATGCATCATTAAAATAGAACAGGATTCAGTTTTTCAAGCTCCCCATAAGTCGGAAGGGTAGATCTAGTCTCTTACAGATAGTCCTCAAATTACAACCATTTGTTGAATGATCATTCAAAGTGACAACACCACTGAAAACAGTGACTTACAATCAGTCTTTAGATATATAGCTATTATAGCATCCCTGCCATCACATGATCAAAATTTGGGTCCTTGACAACTGGCTTGGATTAATGATTGTTGCATCAACCCAAAGTTGCATGATCACCATTTGCGACTTTTTCCATCAGATTCACTTAATAACCATGTTAATCATAATAAAATCAGGTATGACTCACTTAACAGCTCCTTGTTTAGCAACCAATGTTCCAGTCCAAATAAATTGAGGACTATCTGCATAGGATTATTTAGCCATGGTAGTGCAGTGGTTAGAATGCAGTATTGCAGGCTGATTCTGCTGACTGCTAGGAGTTTGATCCTGACCGGCTCAAGGTTGACTCAGCCTCCTATCCTTCCAAGGTTGATAAAATGAGGACCCAGATTGTTGGGGGCACTGTGCTGACTCTATAAACCTCTTAGAGAAGGCGGTACAGCACTATGAAATAGTATGGAAATATAAGTGCTAATGCTATTTTAAAAATTATCTTTTGACATCAACTTTAATTTGTGTTTAGTGTTTGTTAGGAACAAACTTCATGAAATGTTACTTGTGTGTCCAAAATGCTGTAAAGCAGTTCCCCCCCACCCCTGGAAGAGTAATTTAATGAAAAGTTTCAAAGAGACCACTGTGCCATTTTTTTTTTCATTGAAAAGATAAATTGGTATGTTTTCCATGACTAATAATAGAAAAAAATGGGTTGCTTGCTGCAATGGTTTTTGAGCTAATCGGTTAAACCTAGAGTTCAATTGTAAATTCTAGGCTTCAAAAATCCACTATAATGAGCTTCATTTGGCACACTCCAAACAGTGGACCATTTCCTGCCATGGCACCTGCATCACAGAATCTTTACCCCCAGAGAAGAAGTTGTCCTCATCATTCATGAGCTCCCTCAAGACCTGGTTATGCCAGCAGGTCAAGAAACATCAGGGAATGGGTGAACTAGAGAGGTGGCTTCTTATGATTAATGTTCCCTCACCTATTTTCCTTTTTGTTTTAGTTTTGTTTTCACAGTTTTAAAAAATGTTTTTAATACTTATTATGTAATGTTTAATGACTGTTTCCTGTTTTTGCTGTTTTAGTGGATTGTTATATGCTACCCAGAGTCACTTTCCATGAGATGTGCATCTATATAAATTTAATACATACAAGCATACATGCATGCATACATACATTTAAGCCCCTGTCACACTGCACCAACGGATGGAAAGAGGATGTAAAACGGAGAAAAACACTTGCCATCCGTT